>WOGP01000682.1:0-22671 GCA_015342065.1 Leptinotarsa undecemlineata | reverse complement strand
GTACTCTTTAAAGTTTGTCCAAGCTTTCGGAAATTTAATAAATTATTTCCATCATCAGGAATGCTACAAGTTGTGGGTGCAAGAAATATCAATATATAAATGAATGGTTAAACATACAACTTTTTGAGGATGTTTCATACGATGGTTATGTAAAATATTGAACACAACATGTTGGATGAGCATTGATACATTACAATTATAAAAATGGGGAAAGGATGTCAATATTGGATAAAATATTTGATAAAAAACGTTACAGTTTGAAATTGTTCTGAAAGAAGAATAATGTCACATGTCGAAATTTCACGAAACGTTTATTTTGGTCAGGATTGATAGACAGTTGACATGATATATGTCCGTGGTTCTAGTGATAAACGCTGTTGCCAACTTTAAAATTGTAAAGAATTCTTTGGAAATTTCTACCTGTGTAGATTTCAAAAGTGAATTTAGGATAATAACATTTGGATTAAAAATATAAAGTACATTATTTTATTGATGCTAGATTTGATAAATTCAGTGATACATTGTTGTATGGATTTTTATCCAACGTCAAAAGATAGGAATATCTCTCTCTTCATTAATCAAATTTTTATTTTCAGCAAAGAAGGCTATTTCAAGAAAAGACCTTTTTGTTAAATGTGTTTCACTAGCTAAGACCTTAGTGGCATCAAAATTCATATGGTGGTCAAAACTTGTTGTCATGTTCAACTAGAGCACATCTTTCAGGATGGTGTCTACAATCACTTTTGTTAGAGGTTATTCTGGAGCTTAAAGTTCTAGACGTTTGACCAACATAGTTTTTGTTGCACGATTGACATGGAACTCTATATATCGCATTCGTTCGAGAAGTGAGGGGAGGTTTATCTTTGACTCTGGTGTATAAACTTCTAATCGTGAGAACTGCTTTGGTGGCTATTTTAATATTAGGTAATTCGTTGAAAATTCTAGGAGTTTGGGAGTGATCTCCCTAATGAAGGGTACTGTAAAAAACTTGAGTTGGAGCAATATTATTTTCATTGTTTTCAATTATATTTGGGTTTGGTGGAAAAGTTATAGTAATGTCTGATATGGATGAGGAATTAAACAAAATATTTTTCAACATACTCAAAGAATATGAGTTATCAAGAAAAAGTTCAAGCAAAATATTAATATTCTTTGTGAAATTACATGTCAGAGATTTTCAACACTCTATTTTTCATTTGTTTCACTAGATTCACTTTTATCGAGTATTTGTGATATGACCAGTATTTAATATATCTTCCTGAACTACAAGGTTTTCTGTACCTGTATTGATTGCTTTAGCTATTGCAGCATTCAAAAATTGGAATTAATTTCCAAAATGTTCCACTAACTCAATGTGTACTACTTTTTCAATACTTCTAGATAGTATTAATTATCGAATATATACATTTTTTTTTATTTGACCCACACAAAAATGAAATCGAACGCGAGGTTATTTATTCTGACTGAAGTTCATTAATTTCATTATGATCTGCATGATTGACATCAGCGATTGTTGAATTGAAATTAACCAATATTCTGAATGAATGGAATGATATAGTACCATTGAACATGAAAATTCTTCCACAAGCATCACACCCGAATTTTTTATGAAATACTTCAAAAATACCTTGTATCTGAAGAGAAAATTGTTATTATGACAATCTCCATGGAGTATCACCGACTCTTCCACAGTTTCATTTAGAATCTCTAAAATAATAGTTTCTTTGGTTCTCCTGATTGCGTTCTTATATTTTTCCACCAGATCTTCCCTTCCTCCTTTCCTCAAGTGTTCAATCACCGTCTCCTTCTTTCTGAACATACCCGTAGGAAGAACGAAGTCTTTCATCAATGACTTGTAATTACCAGTCATTTCATCAAATTCCTTTTTGTTATGATCGCGCATGGCCAGAGACAGAGCGTGTAGTTTTGCATAGTTCTTCAAAACCAAATGGATATGCTGCAAGTTCATTGGTTTTCTGGAATAGTGCAACGCAAATTCCCTCTTCTTCAAATTTTCTAGAACCAGAACTTCACTGTCATTGGACAAAATCGTCTTGTAGCACCTAGGATGCGCATTGAAAGTTTCAGTAATATTTTTCTCTTGTTGGAATTTATGAAACATTGGAAATATTTTGTTGTAAACATACAACTCTCTCTTGTAGATCTCTCTCATCATGGGTAAACTAGTTCTTAAGTTTTCACTGTTCTTGCCCATTTTGATGGCCAAATAAACTTTATTTTCTTCGTTGTCCTGATTATTTCCTGTGACTTCAGCGAAGATTAAATTAGCAGCATATCCTTCTCCCTTGTCATTGCTACCTTTTAAATCGACCACTATTTTGGAAAAACCTTCCTCTTCCATTGTTTCCTCTATCCATGACACTATTTTACCTTTTTCACTCTCTTCCATGTTAGGTAGGTCGTACTTACGATAGTTAAGCAAAGCAACTGGTTTTTTTTCAATAGCAAATGGATGATATAATTCCCAAACGAGTGTATTTGTATAAAGATTAGAAATTACGCAACCTCAGATAAAAAAGAGATACAATTATCAGTACATTCATAGACGATATTGAAATATTCTAGGTTCAATTCCACAGAGCGTTCTGTAAAAACATATACAAAGTTAAAAGTTTCATCAAAACTGAAATTTCAGGCAAGTCACTTGAAGATATAGTTGGAAAAGGATCAGTAGGTTTATAGGAAATATGTGGTGTTAGCCGAAAAAAGGTACATGGTGTACGAAAATAAGTTTTCAAGAAACACGCGTTTGAAATTTCACAATGTACATGTCTTCAGTTGGGTATAAGCTTTTGATATCATAGGTGTGAGTATCTGTGACGTCATTCCTTCAATCTGCGATGTTCATTCTCGTTGTGTTGAGAATATCCCAATCTCTTAACAATAAGGAGATTGCGGTTGCTGTATTTCTTGATATTTGACAATGCACTACCTAAATTTATAGGATCATCTCTGGCTAAAAAACGTATAGAATCGACCATAACTGTCTGGATCTGTGCTATGCTGGTAAACAAAACTGCAACGACGACTCTTCAAGGCGAGGCCATTAGGTTCAGGGTCACCAGAGACTGCCTTGAGGTGGGGTACTATCTCCCCTTCTGTGGTCGCTCCTGATGGATAATCTGCTTGATGCCCTTGACAGAAGAGAAGTAGATCTACAAGCTTATGCTGATCATCTTGTCATCTCGGTAAGGTTCACGTCGAGAAGAGTAGCTTGTAATATCCTCCAAAGCACGATGGACGTTGTTCACAGTTGGTGCCTGCGGGAGCAGATGTCTGTCAAGCTCAGCGAAACTGTGATAATCTCCTTCAACAGAAGGAGAAAACTGGACGATCTAACGCAACTTTTCCTCAATGGTGAGGTCACTTCATTTGCAACGGAGGTGAAATAACTTGGCATTGTCCTTGATAAAATAATCATCTGCAACGCTTACTTGGAAAAAGTTTTACACAAACCCAGACTGTCCCTATGGAAATGTCGAAGGATTTGTGGTGAAACTTGGGGTTTAGTTCCCGAACAAATCATTGGATTTATGTGATGATTGTCAGATCAGTGATCATTTATAGTGCAATTGCCTGATGGCCGAAGGCTTTACAGAAAGCCTCCCAGGCAAATCTCTCTGGCCTACAGAGACAGGCTTGTCTAGCCATCGTGATGCTATCAGTACCACACCATCAGCGGCCATTGAGATCCTTCTAGATCTACCTTCTCTCCACATTTTTCTGGAGAGAGAGGCTAAATGAACTGCATATAGACTTGTGCACATTGCCAATTGCACAAATCAATTTAATGTAGAGTGCGACAGACTGTTAGTTGACACTGGAAGTCACAGTATTCTGGAAATGACCTCTGACTTTATGCCTCCAACTGTCAACAACGAACTGCCTTATACAGTACTGTTCCCAAGTAGAGAGGACTGGATCCTCCGGGAGAAGGAAATATTAAGAGCAAATAGTTGTCAGTTTACAGATTCCGTTAGTTAGGGAAGCTATAGATTATGCTGTAGACGACCCCTCCCGATATAGAAGGCCCCGACACTCTGTCGAGTGAGGCCCCTATATCCCCCGTTAACAGATGAATAACATCTTCATCCATCTCACCCCAGCCAGGTAGGGGTACATCGTGAAGAGCGGCATTGATGTCCAAGGACTTTAATGTCGTCATCAAATATATCAGATTTGACACATTCGTTCCTCTGACGAATATCAGTCCAAAGGGTAAGGGAGCCATGCTTCAATCCTGGTTAAATTTAAGATGAACATTTAAGATGACTAGAAATGTAAGAATATTGGGTGGTACCATTTCAACCTTTTATTAGGGGTAGCATAAGCAACTATCTCCAATTAATTTACATCAAAAAGTAGCCTGATAGTAAATCGTAGATGGAAGAACCATACTATAACCATTTACTCATGATTCACAAGTTATGACCCTTTCAAACAAATCTGGATGGCTGTTAACCTCATTTAACAATTTCTGAGCGTTGCTTATGTGACGATTTCTTCTTTCAGCAACTCCTCCAATAGTAAATTGATGGATGTAGCCGTTACTACGATCATAATGAAAAGAGAAATGTGCCAATTTATTGGCTAATTGGCATATTCGCATTGTGAACTGTAAATTCAGGAACTCAATCAAGTACCTGAATGGTATATATTGGCGAATGCAATGAATCATTGTTAGTTTATTGTGTAAGTTTGAAAATATCCATATAGGACGAAAATGCAGGAACGTTAGTTACAATTGAGTGGTTAAAAACATAAAAGTTTTCATTATGATCTCCTACCACGTAGTAACGGCTACACCCATCAATTTATTGAAAGAAGCGAGTACAGCTAGACAAGCCACATACTACTTCAAACTGAAAATGAAGTACCATCAAACATCGCAGAATTTATGATTCAGCCAAGAATACCTAAGAAGAAAAATTACCCCGAAATACATTGACATCAGGACCAGGACAAAAACATCAGCAGCTAAGAAGGCGATAATGAAGGCACGAGTGATCTGGCGCTGAAAGAAGAGTGCAGGACACTGTTCTCAAAAAAGGATATCGTGCAACATCATTTGAAAATATTACACTCGAAACTAGCTTATAAACTTCACCAGGTAGTTTTTGACATTTTTTATGACCAAATTAGGTCTACAATTAGTGATTTCATATACCGGAAGTACCAAACCCAACTCAAGAAACTTAGGACAGTAACACAGAAACAAAAACATATCATACACAGCAAATCAGTAGAACCAGATATTCAGTTCAGAGAAAGAATCATTAACTTGACCAAAGTAGAATTTAACAAAGAGGAAATTTCAACAATCTCCAAGGGGCCGAAATATACACCAACAATAATTAATAAAAAATAGTTTGGATACGTCGACAACAGATACAGCTATTGCATTGAAACAGACAGATAATAGAGATATAGGAGCATACAAGATGAATGAAGTGATTCAGAACCATCTATTCTCTTTATCAAACAGTAGAGAAACTGGCATAATAAAAACTATACAACAAAATATAAGAAATAATGATCTTGTTTTCACGAAAGCTGATACATCGAATGCCATAGTTATCCTTGAACGAGAAGCATAAGTTCAGAAAATTGTGTCAGTTATTCGAGATGAAAACCTTACTGTCATCAAGAAAGACTCGACGAAAATTATTCATCCACATCCGCATTGTGAACTGTAAATTCAGGTACTCAATTAAGTACCTGAATAGTATATTTTGGCGAATGTAATGAATCATTGTTACTTTATTGTGTAAGTTTGAAAATGTTCATATAGAACGAAACTGCAGTAACGTTAGTTACAATTAAAAGTGGTAAAAAACATAGAAATTTTCATTTCTCTTTTCATTATTCCTCTAATAGTGACAAGACAAGTCTTTATAACAGTTTTTCTCGCTTTCTCAACATTTTCATCGGTTATTAATGTACTTGGGCGTCCAAGGCGAGCGACATTCACATTTCCTTCAACTTCTATGGAGAGCTTATACTTATTGTAAACATTTTCCTGACTCAGAGTACAATCACTATGTGCCACTGTCAACAATTCAAATGTCCTTGAGCACTTCATTTCATTTTTTACACGAAATTTGAGGCAAATTATTCGACCCATTATTTTATTATATTCACCTCAACAGTCCTCTACTACGTTCCCCTACATACAGGTTGAAAATCAAAAACTTTTTTGATTTATCACAGACAGGTAGAACATGTCTGCTTTATATGTTAGTATGCAATGTCAAACTGAAAATGTAGATTTGGAAATTTTTTGACTTTGCCAATTCAAATACATCGCGATAACATTCTCTTTCCGAAACAGTTCTGCCAGTCCACTTCGTGAAAACAAATGGTCTGAAATGCGTTTCGGATAGGAAGGATTAGTGTCTCCCATATATCCTGAACTCGACCATACCGACGCAGTTTTTCGAAACAAAACCCGTATTCGTAATGAGAAAATGTTTTCTCTCCCAACCGACGGTCCAGCGTGACAGCTTGGAGCTATGGCCACTTAATCCCGGTATCCATTTGGACTGTCTCGCATTTACAAGGAAGAACAAGGTGTTTCATACGAAACGAGTGCACTGCTTTGACGAGTAACGTAACGTAGTGAAAAATGATCCGATTTCCACTTGATTGATACAAACCGCCTCGTTACAACTATGACAAGGTGCATAATCAATAATCGAGAGATTAAAACACACGAATATAAAAATAACAACAGTTTCTTTGGAGCTAGCGTGGACCATGTTTACATTAAAATCGATAGAATTGAAAGGGGAATCGGTGAAACACTTTTCCACCTTTGAAAAAAAAAGGTGACACCTGTATGTGATATTCTATATTGATACATTTTGAAGAAGAATGTTTTGGCCTACTACTTCTCCATCTTCATACCAAAAATGTATGAAACTTCAGGGGAAGGCGACCTTCTATCGTATGTCACCCATGTTTGAAATAACGCAATCGGGAAACATCCAGAGTCAAGAGTTATTGCGCTTGATATTTCTAAGGCCTTTGACTGTGTGTGGCATGAGGGTTTGCTGGTCAAACTTCGATGCTGTGGCTTATCGGATCATTTCTGTGTATGGCTCTGCAGCTTCCTGATAGAACGTTCTCTGTAAGTGTTCGTCGATGGATATCTCTCGAATACTTCCACCAACGCTGGTGTTCCCCAGGGATCCATATTATCTCCAACCCTATTTTTATTGTGAATCTAGAACTCATTGGAAAAAACCCAGAATCCAATATTTCGCTCTACTGACGACAGCAACTTGTCTCGTCATTCCATTTGGATTCCAGGACATGGGCTGCAAATGCACATCTTCAACGGCGGCAGGAGGATGAATATCTTAATGAGAGTGTAGAAGTGATTTCGAATTGGAGTGGAAGTAACCAGGTGCAGTACAATGTTACAAAAAATTCCGGTTCCGAATCCAATGTGAATCGCTACTTTCGCACAGGCATCGCTCTTAGAGCGTTTTAAGGATATTTCTATAGTGCTTGTGTTTTATCTTAAAAAATAAGATTTCAATATCCGGCATAAATTATTGTGACGTTATATAATACACACTGAAAATGAACAGTTCTCGACATCTGCTTACGCGAATAAACTAGGTAGTCGGCACTCTAGAATACATGGATAAGTTATCATTGATACATCTAAAAACTCCATTTAATCGTCTTATAGAAGTAACATTTTCGAAATGTTATACAATGAGTTCGGAGGTAATGACTAACTGTGAAGATATAAAAATAGACTGAAACTCAATTTTCCAAATAGAATCCTATATTTCAGAATATTTCACAATTCTAAGATGATTTTGACTCATTTTCATGACAAATTTTCTATATCAAAAATCAACCGTTCACGAGATATTTCAGTTTTTCCTGAAAAAATTAAATATGCCCATTATAAAACTACTGGCTACGAAACCTTCATTCGAAACAGTTATAGGCAATTAATTAGAGCTGTTAATTTTTTGTCATGGTTTTTTTGAATACAGAAATTCAGATGAATGAATAATGTCCATTTTGAATGTAAAACAGCGAAAATTCAAAAATATTGCATTATCTTTTTACACAAAAAATAATAACAATTTCAAAATACGTTCGAAGACTTTTCCATTGATTTCCAGGCTTACTATGCCTGGAAATCAATGGAAAAGTCCCATAGTATTATGGTGGATATGTGCATGTTTCATTTGTCCATAAATAGCTGAAATTTTTGTTGAAAATAAGTCAAAATCATCTCGGAATTTCAAAACTATTCTGAGATACAAAACTGAGGGTTGGCCTATCTTTAGAATTAGGTCATCGATTGCGAACAATTTATTGACATTTCGGAAATGGTAGGTACTCCTTCAAGATGATGCAATGAAATATTTTTTGATTGATGAATGATAGCTCATTTATGTATTCTATCAAGGTTTTAAAATTTATCCTGGATCACTAGAGAACCTAATACCTATTAAACAAATGAGTATCTGGGGAACGGTTAGTTTTTGGTATAGGATGTATTACAAAAACTCACATTGAAAGACATTTAAAAATGTTAAAATGTACAGAGTGTTATATTTGAATTGAAGACGTTGATTCCAACTTACGGTATAACAGGATATGAATACTAATATTTCCCAAAATTGAGTTGACCGACGGTCATCGCACTGTACCGATGCCATGTCATCCCGAAAGGCGATTAGAATTTTGTAATTGGCTAATAAGAACACCTGATTTTTCTATTTTCCTGAAAAATGTAATCTGGACAGATCTGTTTAAAATCTGTTTTGCCACCATACGAACGACAACTCTCAGAAGTTGAGAAACTTGTGCGAGCTAAGGACTAACGAGGTCTTACCTTTTAACGTGTGATTCCTAACACGGATGAAAGCACTTTCACAAATTGTGGGATATTCTACCGAATAAACGAACACATTTGGAACATAAACAACCCCAAGCTCAAGTGCGATTTAGTATTAACGTGTGGGGCAGCAATTCACATTTCCTCATTTATTTGACGGAATTTTGAATGGAGAAACCCATCACCAGTTTTTGATGTAGATTTTAGAAGATTATTTGGTTGACCTACTTTTGACTAACTATAACAACGTCGGGTTTCAATATGATGGTAGTCCATGGCATACTACCAGAAAAGTATCTAATTACCTGACTAAAAGGTTTCGTGATAGATGAATAGGGAATAATGGGCCGGTGAGGTGGCCAGCAAGGTATCCAGATTTGAGTGTTATGTATACATTCTTATGTGGTACACTGAAAAATAGAGTTTATGGTAAGAGAAAATATCATACTATTGAGGACCTTCAACACAGCATTGTTAGAGTTCGGAAGATTGAGGAGGAGGGAAATTGATCGTGCAGTGGGTGATATTTCAAGAAAGGCACAGTTATGTTATCATGAACGAAACCAGCATTTTGAGCATTTGCTGTGATTTGCTTTTGATTCTACATTCTAGATAATTATTGTTATTTATTCAAAGTTCTATTTTCAGTGAAAAGGACATAGGCTTTTCGAACTCAGTGAGATTTTGATCCAATAACTTGAACATAGTTCGATGTGGTTGTCGTCTTTCGAAATACAATTTTAAATACATTTCCAATGTCTTAACACTGTTTCTATCGTATTTGTAATAAATTTGTATAATGTATATTTTTTCTTCATTCGTGAAAGCCTTTTTCGGTAAAAATTCAATAACAATACAATAAAAAAATGTCATTGAGTGTAACAAATTTAAAGTCAAATTTATAAACGTCAAAGTCAAAGCCTATTATGATAAGAATAAATTTTTTCAATATCTCCAATTTTTCGAAAAAGAATGATAACTTATTATACATCATTGAGAAGGTAAAATCTTTTTCTATTCAAAACTGAAATAACCCAATGCGAGCCAATAAAAAAAAGGAAAAGTTGATAATGGTGGCCGGAAGACGAAACGTCGGATAGCAAATCTGGAAACACCATTATGTAGCAGGAAGGAAGTAGTGATGTGGAAGTGCAATTTATTTTCGTATCCTTCAAAAAATAAAGCCAGAAAAAAATATAAAAACCATTTTCTGATATTTCTGTGTTTTTGGATTTCTCCAAATATACTCGGAATTTCACAATTTTCTCAACGGCATATTGTTAGTCAGATAAATGTGCAACTTTGCCCCGATATAATCATCTTCATATCTCTCATAGTTTCCGAGATCCCAATGGTGGGGATCGAATTTGAAACACTCTGTATACGATGTACCACACTTTTTGAACTGCTTACTGAGTCTGCTAGCTTGCGCACTTTCAGTCGATGATTATTCAGTACCGTCTTGTGGATTTTTCCACCGTTTCTGCAGTCGTCACCTCATTTAGACGACCACTGCGATGCTCGTCTTGGCAGGTCGAACGACCTCGTGTAAACTATATTACCCAATATTTCACTGTTGTGAACGGAGAAGCAGACTCACCCAGAGTACAATAGAGTTTGGCTTTTATAACAAAACGATGACCAATTTTCTCCATTTTCACAAATTCACCGAAAACGTTCGGTATTGATGGCTGTCAAAGTAATACTAAACAACGCAGCGTCTTCAATCTTGAAACATGACATTTCACTACCTTCATCTTTAGTTCAGGACGGGAAGTTATGGGACCACCCTGGTAAGTGGATTATTGCCGATACATTGAAAGTCAGCAATAATTGGTTTTTGGAGAATTCAGCATAGAGTTCAAGTTAGCTGGTGGATTTACCCTGCAACAAAGAACTTCAGAACTGAGGCGTCACCCGTGGATTTGGAAGGTGTGTATTCGTATCGTGAATATGTACGACTCACTGTCAACTGAACCTTCGAAGGCAGTCTCATCACGGCTATATGTAGGGCTCTGCCATGATGAACATTTCTCTTTAGGATTCTCTTGCTAATTTTCCCTATAGGGGAAATGAAAATCGAATAAAGGATCCTGAGTGGCCTCTCTGTATTATCGGATCTTTTCATCAAACTAAGAAGGTTATGTTAGGTTATGTTAAGTGGTGGAGCCAGGTGGTCACTCATCGCCTCCTTGGGATCAGGTTTTTTATGATATCACCTTGCGGTAGATATATGAGCAGTAGAATCAGAATTTGCATCAGGAGAGAATAGAAACTGTCTTTAGAAAGTCAACAAAAACGTTCGTTGAAACGATGATCCAGCAAAACAAGAGGTGGAAAAACCTGCGTGGCTGAATCTAACGTATCTGATGTGGTCAATGTATTCATTGAGGTAATGATCTGAAACCTTCATTACTGGAAGCCAACATCATTGAAGCTTGAATATTACTGGAGATTTCCCCAACATCAAATCGTTATTTTTAATATCTCGATACGTGTTTCTTTCTTTTGAAGATGATCACTTGGTGATCGAAATACGTGTCGAGGTGTTGAAAATAACGATTTGGTGTTGGGAAAAAACTTCAGTAATATTCATTACAACACCAGAGGTTCCAAATAGTGCATCACAATTATCATTGAAGCTAACAAAAATCAAAAAATCGTGCAAAGCATATCATTCTGGAGTATAAAAACTAACACCAATCACCACAAGAATTCCTTCCAAAGTCATTGAAGAACTGTTATGATGAATAACATACAGAAACAATTAATGGGGCAGTAACAATTAGCTTTGATTATCTGATTAACGAACTATAAGTGTTGTTGCCAGAGAGACCGTCCAATCTTTCTATATCTGCTGAAGAATAGAATTCTGTTGAACTTAGTGTTTTCGATAACCAGAATGTGAACTACGAATACTTTCTATTGAATTGTACTGAGATATATCAGGATCAGAAATCTAGTTTTGTTTTCGAAGATGTCCATTTATAAAATATTTCAGTTATTGATGATTCGTTTACATACTTTATATTTTTATTGAACAATCTTATTGATTCATGGAATACAATAAAAATATAACATTCAGTTTTTTGTTAGTTTAGACAAACTTCGTTTGTCTATTTATTTGTTTATCTCTGTATTTGCGCGCACTAATCTCAAAAACACATTTTTTGATGCAGTTGTTACTAATCACCTCAAATCACTTTACTATGAAAATGAAAATACTGTAAATAATGTAATACTAAATTTCATTTGATCAAGTTGAAAGTTTAGTGAAGTAGATTTATTGTTCATACATGAGAATGTTTTGCTTTCAGAAAACCATAGTTTGAAATTGAAGTGGTTAAAATATTCTGTAGCAGGAAGTAATTCATGAAATAAAAATCCTCTGGGGAAAACAATAATACATTATGTAGCTTTCGACGAAAAGTTAGAAACTGATGCAAAAAGAGAATAAATAAATGTCAATACTCACCATTGTTATCTCTCATGTATTTCTCAGTTCTCATCCCATTACATAGTGTTTTTGTTATCAATGAATATGCTACGGCTAACACTAGTAACGGTATAACCAATAAAATAGCATCCAAAAAAATGTTATACGCCCTTTCGTAATCTAGAGAGGCCCAGTTCTCTCTGCATTTTTTATTACCTGAAAAAAATATTCAGTCAGTAATGCCGCTTTCAGTAACTCATTGAAGTGTAATTCCGAAGTATTGCTACTGAAGGTGATGGACGAATTGAAGCATATTTTCATTTCATGCAAGCAGTATTCATATTTGAAACACACATTTCCATGTGAGATTTTCATAGCTGTTTTTTGAAGTTTCAAGTAGAAATTTCACATTGAAATGTGTTTTATGAATACGTTATAAGGGATTTTCATTAAGTTTCGGTCAGTTCTGTTATATTCTTGAAGGAAGCTCCCAGAGAGTTTTTGAACCCGTTGGTACTATGCATTTATTCTATCTTGAGGACTCACAACAAAAGCAGAGCAGCCCAGGAAACAATCAACTATGGATGAGTCAAATGGATGAAAGTGGAGGAAAATAAGATATTGTGACGCCGAAAATGCTATCGTTTAGCGAAACATGTGTCGGGGTTTTGTAAACCGTCGAATCAGTTTTATTGGAAATTTTGGGCTTGAATCGTATGCCAGCAAAGTTCATTTCGAAATTGCTGAATTTTGGCCAAAAGATAGCATAAGCATCGCTCAGGAATTGTTAAATTACATCAATGGCAATTCAGATTTGCTCAAGAAAGTCATAACTGGTGACTCATAGGTTCATAGTTATGACATCGAAACCAGAGTCCCATAGTCCCTATGGAATAGCCCAGGAGAGCCAAGACCAAACAGAAAGCTTGCCAAGTTTGATCAAATGTCAAGGTTTTGCTCACTAGTTTCTTCAATTATCGTGGATTAGTGCATTATGAGTTCTTGCCACATGGTCGTACGGTTAATAAGGAGTAATATCACGACTTTATGCCAAAAGCAATACGAAAAAAACGTGCGGTATTGTGGAATAACAATTCATGGCTTTGATATCGAAATGATACACCGGCTCACTCGTCATTGCTTATGTAATTATGTTTCAGCCACGGTATCCACCAAATTTGGCACCCTGCGACTTTTTCTGTTCTCAATATTAAGAAGACCGGTGAGAGGACAGCGTTTGCGTTTTGCGACGATCAAGGAGATAAAAACCGAATCGGTGAGAGAGATAGCACAAGTGTATTATATTAAGAGGGAACTATTTCAAAGAGGAGAACATTAAAATTGACAAATAGCTAAATGTTTTCTCACTGATATACATACCATCAAAATAAAATTCGGCTTCATATATATTTCACGAGAAGATGCATCTGATAATTTTTCATATCGTTGTGGAGAATACAATTGAAAATATTATTAGACTCATTCATTTTTTTAGTGTCAATCGAAAGTAGGATGATGTTATTTTGTTGAATATCCAGCAGACCTCAGGGTACTGTAGACTTTTTGAGATTTTTTTTTGCAAATCATGATCAACGAGGTATTGTTCATGTGATGTAGATTCTCAATTTGACATAACTTTCTTAGAAATCGGTGGTTTTCTGTATTTTGTATTCTCTTGTAATTTTTACAGGGGGTGTGGTGATAAAAAATAAACCGTCATTCAGAAAGGTTCACGGTTAATAGTTCAAAAATAAGGTCCCAATTGTGATTTTTTGGGTTCTCAATGAAGATATTGAAAGTCGGAAAAAACTATGTATTTTCTTGAAATTTGAATAGTATAATATAACAAGATATCGCAAAATGATCTGTTTATCATTCAGGTATTTCAGTTTCAAGTAGAATGTCATGTAGGATGGCTGACAAATATTTTATTGATTCTGCTCTATTTTTCTTCAGGTTTGTAACGTTGAATAAATGAAGAGGAGTGTTCAGATTTCGATAGAATTTTAAAAGGTTTTAATAATTTTTTTCAAGAATTTATTCATGAATGTTGTTTAAGAAATACCGACAGTTAATTGACGGTAAATGGATGGTAGCTGGAAAAATATATTTTAACCCACTGTTGGAATCCATTTATAGCAAAAATATTCTGTAATGATATTCATGAAGATTCGAATTCGTAAACCAGAATTTTCTTTGTATCGATTCATAGCAGGGATGATTGATATCGTCCTCCAGATTTACTCATTGCACAGTTTTATAAGTAGAATTTTGACATATCAAAAATCATTATTCGGTGATTTTTGTTAAAATGTTTCGTGAAGATATTTGTTTGAAAATCAAGTTAATCACTGGAATTATTTGTTTCAATAACTATTTAACAAAACAAATGATTTATAACGATATTGTTTTGAATAAATTATTAGTATTTATTTCTTTAGTGAATATTCGTTCATAACCAACAAATGTGTAGAAAATGTTTGAATTTTCTCAGTATGTGTTATGTATCTATTGATGAAAGTGATAAGTTTCATAAATTCCAAATGCTTTCAACGAATGCAAAATTTTGATTTGTTCATTCTTCCGGCACTAATTTTGTATCACTTCAGCTGAATGCTCGCAATAAATAATGGTTGTAATATGTGAAATCGCATTCCAATTTAGAACAATTTTAAAATATAGGCTCTCTACTTTATTGCTAATCAATCATTCCAAAAAAAAAAACATCTGTTCGTTTGAAAAAATTGATGGAATGCAGAACTTTGAAAACCACTCATGTACATATATGAAAATTGTTTGGGTATTCAAAGCATTGTTTGATACGACTATCTCGTTCATGTGTGAATGAAACATATATTCATAGATATCTGAAGAATGCCGTATTTCGATTATTTGCTTTGTTTCGGAGATTAGTCGGCAATTTGTAGAGCAGAACTGTGGGAAACGCCTGAAGTTCCTTTAGGCTGCTTCATTTTGAAAATACAATTTTCACATTCCATTTATCAATTACATAAATACTCTATGTTGATTCTATCATGGCTATTGAATGAAAAACAATAATTTCATGCAGATAATATCCTCTAAATAGATGATTTCTTAAACATGTAAAGATATTTTTCAAACAGTACCCACTTCCTACAAACGGCAACCCTCAAAAGTTGACACTTGGTTGAGATACTGATTAACGAGTGCTTATCGTTTAATGTGCGATTCCCAGCACATTTCAAATGTTAGAAATTGTGAGTTAGGATATTTCCAAACAATTTTATCCATTTCAGTACAGGTGAAAATCATAAAAATTATGATATTATGCCGTTGTAGTTGAAACAATGCATATTTTGAACGCCAGTTTCTTTGAAATATTTAGAATTGCCAAAATTTAAAAAAATATTCATTATAAAATATTTGAAAACAAAATTTTCAGTTTGAAGAACAGACAACAAAATTCATTAAATATTTATACAGTGTGTAAAAGCCAAATGGAATAAATCAATTATTTCGGTTACGGTACATATTTCAACAAAATCCCGAAACACATCAAACTCAATGTCAAGTTGACATACTTTAACGGAAAAATACTACCCCTACCTTTAATCCCCGTCGAATGACAGGTACAACCCTCAATTTTTCAAATAGGAAATATAGGCTGTGATATACCATTTGAAAAGTCTCTTCATCCTCTATTCAAAAATGTTATCGCTTTCATGTTTATTGCAACAATTCAGATGAAATAAATTAAAATCATGTGGTTACCGAAATTTGATAAAATATACTCAAAATGTATTTCATGCTGGTATTTATAATAAGGAAGTAAGCAAAAACCATGGCAACGTTCTTTCGTAGCAAAGTTAGTTTAAACGCCTTGTCAACTTATTTTGTATGTTACAACATTAGTTGTCAGTATTTCAATTTGAGTTTAAAGTTTGTTAACTTTAAGTCTAACAAATGGTAAGACTAACGGAAATGCATAAAATAACAGTTTTACAAATGATTGGTTACGGAGATAAACCCCTAACACAACAGGAAGTGGCTACCCTATTTTGTGAGAAATTTCCTAATTTACCGTCCATATATCAAGGAAAAATAAGCAAAATAGAGTTTTGCGTGATTAGTCATGTGCGGCAGATAAAAAAGGCAACGAGTGATAAACTTGAATTAGATGTGATGTTTGAGTTTGAGGAAAACCCACATACATCGAGTAGACATGAATAATGCTATTTCCCTTTGCTGACCTGCCTCGAAAGTCTTTCAACTGGGCATCTTCCCTCTATTCAAACGTCACCACTCCCAAAGTACCCGTGCTCATCCAAACCAGCGGGGGTCGAAGACCC
Source organism: Leptinotarsa undecemlineata (assembly GCA_015342065.1). NCBI lineage: Eukaryota > Metazoa > Arthropoda > Insecta > Coleoptera > Chrysomelidae > Leptinotarsa > Leptinotarsa undecemlineata. The sequence goes on along the minus strand of WOGP01000682.1, from coordinate 6,014 downwards.
AAAATTTTATTGAATACCAAAATGAATAACAATTCTTTACGTGTTACAATATAACATAACCATACCATGCTAATTGAACTTGAATAAACAATTTCAACAATGAGGTGATATATAAGTGATCGCAAGTTATTCCATATCATCTTCATAATTTAAATATATACAAATATTTCTATTTTTCCTGTTTTAAACAATTAGTTTTTGTCATAAATATCAGAGTTTCACAAATCAGTTTTTTGGGTACTCATAGGATTGCCTAGATTGGGAAGATTGTTGTCATTCCAATTTGGCAACACTGGTAGCTAGCCTCTCAATCGTCCCACTTATTTCTCACTACACTCTCTGCCCATTCATTCGCCACGCGTATCCATTCATTTCTCCTTCCATTCCTATCTCTTAAGTGCATACCTCCCTTTTCTTGTTCCAGCCTTTCTTTCCATTCACGCCTCCCAACTCTATCTCCATCCATACATCTCTCTATCACATGTTCTGCGGTTTCAGGCTCCCCCATCCACATGGACACGGCGCCTCGGGCGCCAGGTTAAACCTAGCCAGGTATTCCGGAAAGTTACTGTGCCCCTTGAACAGTTGAACTACCTTTCTCTACAGATTCAGTGACTCATGTCCGACTACTTTACAGATTCTCTAGAGCAGTCGCCCAGTCAGGTCGTTATCCCATTCTCGCTGTCATTCTTCCATAATCTATCCCTTTATCCTCTTTCTCTCGTCGCTTGTGTTACTCATTTTGCTAACATTCCATGAAATGCTATCCCTTCTTGTGCTTTTCGTGGCCTCCTTGTGGGCCTTTTCATTGTCAAGAATATCATTTCGGTACCCTCTTCGCCATAAGATTTCGGTCCGTGCTCCCCTTTCATACCTCATTCCAACCATTCTCTGAATCATTGCCACCTTTTCATTCTTCACTCGTGCCACTTTTATCCTTTCCACCGCTGTTGTAGAATCACGAATAAGTCTGACCTTCTCATTTATACCCCACATTTCTATCACTCTCTCTATCGCGATCAGTTGGGCTTCATTCACACTGCTCTGTTCGGGAATCCCCTCATCCCCTAGAACCCATTCACTCTCATTCGTTTCATAAGCTCAGCCTATTCCCATTCTTTCCTCGTCCATCATCGCTCTGGCATCCACATACACCTCAGTTATTCCTTCGTCCTGCGACTCCTCCAGTAAACCTCCTTGCACCGAGGGAAGTATCTTGTCTATACCTTTTATTTTGTCTTCAATCTTTCTTTCCCCGTTCATTCTCCACTCATGGTATCTGGCCCCAGCTTCTATGTGAAACGGGGCTATACCCATGATCACACTGGGCGCGGCCGTCGGCGCCGTCCTATACGTCTACATCGAGTAGACAGACACACACTACATTCAATGTTAGTCATATATCGATAGTAAACATATAATAAAATAAAATGCATCGCTACGAAATGATACCTACTCAGGAGCTTATGGAAAACGATTTTGATAGCATTTGATATGAGCAAATGATGGACATGTTGGACAACAATATTATCCAATTAGAAGACGTTATGTTTTCTGATGAGTGTGTTTTATCTCTTAACGGTCATGGTAATAGGCAAAATTGTCGATACTGGTCAACGGAAAACCGTCACTGGATTGGAGAAGAACACATGCAATACCATCAAAAGGTTAGTGTTTGAGCTATATCATTGGTTCCTTTTTCATTGAGGGAAACTTGAATGGCGACAATTATTTGGCACTACTTCAAAATGATGTTACTACAAGTTTAGCAAATTTATATCCCTGTCCAGGAAACCTTCAAATTCCAGTGAGTACGATATGGTTTCAGCAGGATGGAGCACCGCCACATTACCAAGTTAATTTTCGGAAATACTTCGATACATTTCCCAATTGGTGGATAGGAAGGCAAGAATCGATTGAATGGCCAAGGCGATCACCTGATTTTTCATCATTAGATTTTTTTTCAGGAGTACCTATATGTGAAGAGAAATGTGTACAGAACATAACCTTCAGGTTTGAATGACTTAAAATAAGGAATAAAGTTTGTGATTAGGTCTGTCACAACTGATATGTTAAATAATGTTAGAAGAAAGTTTCATTTGAGATTAGGATGTTGCCAGGACGTTCGTGGCAACATCGTGATGTTCATTTTGAACATCAACTTCTTCAACATTGATAGTTATTTTTCAAAATCTACATTTCATTACGTTTTGCATTACATTTTAGTTTTTGATTGTATTTTATCGAATTTCGGTAACCACATTATTTTAATTTATTTTATCTTGATCGTTGCAATAAATTTTAGAGCGATAACAATTTTCAGTAGAGAATGAAGAGACCTTTCAAACGATATGTCACATACCTATTCTTCTTACTTAAAAAATTGGGGGTTGTTCCTGTCACTCGAAGGCAGTTGAAGGTAGGGATGGCATTTTTGAGTTGATGAATGTCAAATTATAATATACATTCGACCTCTGTACAGTAACGAAAATAATGAATTTATTCCATTTGGCCTACACACTATATTTCTTGCGAAATATCCAAGAGTTTATGGTCTTTTTGATATATTCCATAATACTCTTTGAGTTATACAACCGTAAATTTTCCTGTTGCTATATAATAAAAAACAGATGAAATCTAAATAGATAGATAGTCTTCTCATGAAAATATGAGAATATGTAAATAGTAGACACATAAGCCTCCGAATTGTGAATCAAGTATTCAATCAGATTTTTTTTGGCATGGCAGCCAGGTTGGTACAGATAAACACAGGTAACACAGATAAATGAATACAATTGAATGAATAAACATAGTTTTTTTGTATTTTCTGCTTCACTCCGTTAAAGTCCTAATATTTGTTAGGAAAGTGAGCTAAGAATTTTTTTCTTGAACTACCGCTGAATTTACCGTGAAATTAAATCTATCAGATGCTGCTCTTGCATACAAAATTACCTACCCTGTTTAGTCGGCTGCAGCTGACTCAAAATGGCAATAGGTGTCATACAAACTAGACTGCCGATCCATATAGCTGTAATGAGTCTGTAGGCATGGTTAAGTGTTTGCCATCTAAGCGATCTGAGAGGATGGCAAATAGCGTAATATCTCTCCACTGATATTGCGACGAGCGTCCAAACTCCCACAGATACGGAACATGCTGAAACAAATATGCAGATTCAGTTTGATATTGATGTATGACTACATTTATTTTGTCAGCTCTGATTCGCTTGAAAAGAGGATTTTCTTCGGGGTGAGTTCAAAAATAAGGTGACTGTTCAATTTCCGCGGACTACGTACTTTCATTGGGGATTTTTTATTTTGGTATGCTGGAACATACGTTCATATTTTCAGCATTTTTGATGTTCAGATTGTTGGTGAATGGATAAAAGTTTGTTCTGCGTGATATTGAAAAAAAAATATAGAAAAATCTGTATGAAATAGTTTGTGTGAAATATGGAAATGAGTACTCAAAAGCATTGAATATGTTGAAAGTGGCATACGGTGATTGTACTCTGAGTCACAAAAATATTTACAAGTGGTACAAGTGTCTCACAGGAGGTCGACCAAATATGAATGACAACTCTCGCCCTGGATATCTCAGCACATCTACAAACAATAAGAATGTTGGAAAAGTGAAAAAAATTCGACATGAAGCATGTTCCAGCAAAGTTCGTTCCAGAATTGCTGAATTTTGACGAAGCAAATTGTGGCCTCAGTATCGCTCAGGAATAGTTGAAAGACGTCAACGACGATCCAAATTTGCTCAAAAGGTTGATCACTGATGACGAACCATTGGTATATGGTTATGACATCGAAACCAAGGTCCAGTCGTTCCAATGGCCCAGGGTAGCCAAGAGAAAAAAAGGCACGCCGAAATCAATCAATTAAATTTCGAAGTTTTGTTAATTGTTTTCTTCGATTGTCATGGAATAGGGTATCAGTTGATTTTGCAACATGGTCGTACGGGTGATGAGGATTATTATCTTGAAAAAAACGTCCAGTATTGTGGAAAAACCACGGCTTTTGTATCACGATAATTCACTCATCATTACTTGAGTGTTTGCCAACGTATTCACTAAATCTGCCCCCCTGTGACTTTTTCCTGTTCCCAAAATTGAAGAGCCCTGAAAAAGGAACACGTTTTGTGACAATTGAGGAGATAAAAACTGAAACGCTGTATATCGGAAGTTGTGAAAGAGTCAGACCCCGAGAAAAAAACATCCTATATGGATCGACTCGTTTTGAAACCAATTTACTGAATGAAGTCATGACTTTTGACGATGGTTGGTTCTTGAGAAAACAATTTTAGAAGCGTTCGTAGTAAACGACTGATAACAATCGAAAGGCCAATCGACATATCTCATGCGAAAAATGGCCCTTCGTGTCAAACATGAATTTTTTACCATTTTACAACCATGCATCATCGTTGATTATTATATTTAATCGCAGTTTTCAGTATGTCCTGCAACTATAAGCAGTGAGAATGCCAATAATTGGAAATTATACGTTGGCTATCGGCCAAACTCATTCCAAGCCTGATTTATATATGGTGTACACGATAATTGATTTTTTTCAGGATAAAACGAATTCATCATTCTATTCACTGTTATATAATTTTGTACAGAATAACTCGCTTTGTCGGATAATCACGATAATGATTAATAATATTTAGGTGACTGTCTACAATGATGGAAGCAATCTTTGAAACCCAAAAATGGTATGGGTCATCAAAATTTCATTTATAACAATTTGAACTGAGAAGACTCCGTGTGAAAATGAAACTTTTTGGCTATAGCAATTGAAAAAATATTGATTCATATCTGAATGATGATAATAATAATGATTCTTTGACGAATTGATCACTTACCCCACGATGTGGGGAGTGGTCGTCGATTGATAATGCTGGCGCACCTGAATGTATAGGGGCTTTGGAGAATGAGGCGTCACCAGCACAACCTCAGGTCAAAAAATAATAATAATAATAATAGTCACTTGATAAGTATAGACACAAGATGCAGGGCCTGCTGATATTCTAATGCACTTGCTGTCAGCATGTCCCGTATATGTGGTATCTGCCTATATCAATCGACATGACGCACCCTTAGAGTGCCTTAGTATCACCTGCGGCACTTTCGCGGTATTGAGACACTGGTGTTGCCCTACGTTTCGAAGATATTGATTGGTCGTGGAAAACGAGAAGTGCCGAATTTATTGGAACTCTTTGTTCCCCATCCACAGCCTTATAGAAGTCAATAAGCCTGATGTAGTCCTTCTCAAACACCAGAGCAAGACGACATTTGTCATAGAGTTCAGACCCTGCCGAAACGAATATCGTCCAAAAAGTGGAGGAAAAACGGATAAAATATCGAGATTTTCTCTTCGATCTCCACAGACCATCCAAATCAGTCTGTCAGGATGGATGTTCTGATTATTGGAGTCCTTGGTGGAATGATGCTTCGGTACCATTTTTGAGCAACAAATGTATTCTATTTAAAATCTGTTTTTCCGGTTATCAGCTGTAGCACCCCTACGACCGATAACCCTCAGAAGTCGAAACTTATGTGAGCTAAGGACAACGAGGTCTTAACTTTCAACGTGTAATTGCTAAGATGGGTTTGACGATAGCAAGTGAAAATCGATCGTTTATCCTGAAGCTTGAATCGCCGACCAACACGGCGGTCAATTTGAGTGAGTAACAAAAGCACCTACGTCTGCGCTACCTCTACTACAGGCAAGCCCTGATGCAATTGAACCCAGGTTTGTGTTTAACAAACCCTACAAAATACAAATAAAACACAATACAGAGTCAGATGCAGTAAATGCAATATGCGTATATACAGATGGCTCAAAAACCAAAGAGGGCTCAGGATGTGGAGTGTACTCCAGATCACTAAGCCTAAAGATTAAGTGGGGAATGGGAAAAAACACCAGCGTGGTTCAAACAGAATTGGCTGGTATCTCAATCGCCACAAAAGAGATAACCAGGAAAGGAATTTCTGGAGAAAACATAATAATCT
>WOGP01000681.1:0-22673 GCA_015342065.1 Leptinotarsa undecemlineata | reverse complement strand
TGACGTCCTAGAACCTCAATTTCGTCGAACCAGAACAAAGCTTATTTGTCCCATACAGGTAATACATTCATGGTCCTTTATTAGCTATAACCGATGTTGCCAAATGGTTAAATAGAAACGAATCCCTTTAAATGTTGAATGCATTATTTAATTCCTAATTTTTAAGTACTTAAATATTTTTTTAAAGAAAAAGGTTGAAATGATAAGTTCAAAATCCGTTGTTTTAGAGCTCTTTTATGAAAACTACTTGATTTTCGTCAGGAGGAACATTTTCCATTCAAGAGGAAAAGTTTTATCATCTGTAATAAAATTTTAAATTGTGGATTTCCAGTATGCAGACAGAATTTAAAAAATACTGCAATCAAAAATTCGAGATTCAGGACAGGTGCATTTATTAACTACGCTATCGGAGTCACCAAGCAGAATAACGGCCAAATCACATTCCCAATCCAGTGTTTCGTGATAGCAGAGGATGAAATTTGTTAATTATTATGAACTTGATGAACAACAGGTGAAAGGCTGAAAAACAAACAATTCTGTTAGAAATAACTACCATCTTTATATGAATCTGTCTGAATATTTTCTAATTTTTTATATTCATAATCGACTCATATTTGAATGCGCGAACAGAAATTTTCCTAATTATACTCAAATTCTTTTCCTGATTGTAAATATTATTATTATTCAATATAGTTCATTGTATTGATGATAGCGTTTCTACAGATTTCCATTTGTGACTAATTTTTCTGTATTAATTCCTTCTTTCATTGGTTTACCTGTTAAAGTTATCCACTTTATCAAATAACATATCCAATATGCAATGAACTCCATTGTCTCCACTGCCTCCATTGCTTTAGTATTGTGTTTCCATCATTGCTAAATCAAATAAACGGGTGGAGACAAAGTGAAGGAAATTAGTTGTTCCACAAACTTTTACAAAGAGTGAAGGGGACACCAAGTAGCCCCCTTTTCTATTTTTCTATAAGTTTTATACCAGGAGAAATTTCAAAAATGTTTGCAATAAATTCTTATTCGTAACTTCAATTCGAAATAATTTCAGATTTATCGAAGTTAAGTTCGAGACCGATTTGTTCAGAACCTCTTCGTGAATTATCACAAGTGAAATGTGTTTATTTCTTCCCACAAATATTTTTAACTACTATATTAATTTTTTCATCACTATTTGCTGAAGATGATAAAAACCTTAGATTAGCTTGTCTAAGAAAAATACTCTCCTCAAACGCTATCATCCTGTCAAGCAGTGAAAAATAGGGACAGAGCACCAAGTGTAATTCTCATTGACAGATTTTACAAGGAATATGTTAACTGGTACTCGCAGGAAAGTTGCACTGGTTTCACCAATGGGAAACGCTATAATTCGGTTGTTTCCGTTGATCAGGTATTTTCAACAAACGAACAGAACTTTTTCTACATATTGCATGTGCATTTTGTACCAGATTGTTGAAAATTTTAGAAAATTATTCACTTATGAAAATATTTACAGATATTTCATATTATTATAGCGACCTAATAAGTAATTTAAGATGGGAAAATCCAAGAAAGTACCGAAAGGAAAGGCTATCGAGAGGTAATACCATGTTTCACTCAAAAATCTATGGTTCCTTTTATATTATTGTTTCAGTGAGTCGGAAAATGATATTGATACCCAAGAGCTAATTGATAAAGCTAGTAATAAAAAGTCAAAAACATCAAAGTAAGTATTTCAGTGAGTGTGAAAGTAAGGTTATGTATCTACATATAGAAATTATCTAAAAGTGAATTCATGCACCCATTCCTAAGATGCAAGGCACATGCATTCATGCACTAGCATATATATCACCTTATATATTTTTACTAAATATTTTTCGTGTAAAAGTTGTGTTTCTAGTGGTAACATTAACTTTTAGACTTCAAACCTGCAATATTTGACTTCAAAACTATGAATACTCCTTGAGCTACATTCAGATGTAATAGCAGTACTTATATCAGCATTCTACATAGTCAACCAAACAGATATCGTCCTGATTAGTGTCTCTATTTGATAGGATTTTACAGTAGTGATGTCATTTATGAATGTCGATTTAAAACAAACTTTGTTAAAGAACTGCTGATTTTATAAGCAATACTAACGTCCTTTTTTTCCCTCCTACATATATCTTTTCTACCTCCCTAAAACATCAGTGTATGTTCAGCTTCTTAACTATCGTAATAAAGCATGCAGTTGAGTTGAAACTGTCAATATTGAAGGATTTGTTGTTTGCAAGCATTATACATTTGATAGTAGTAATATTTTACTCCACGAAAATAAATAAAAATTGAGTATATTATTTTTTATAGAATTTCAGATAATTGAATTTCAGGACTATGCTCGCTCAATAAAACTTTTTTGAAGGTGTTTTATATTGAAATATGTGATGGATTCGGCCAATACTTGATAATAATCCATGACTTAATCAATAATGCACCATACTTGTGAGATTTTCTCTGAACAGTTTTATAAAATTTTCACAGTGGTTTCATAACTAGTTTTTTTATTTGTAGCTGAATTATTAGGAACATAACATTGCCAGTATAAATTTTACCCGTTACGACTAAAGATTTCAACTGGTTAATTGAAAGTTTAATTCTGACTTCACCTATACTTCAATTTTTTCAACATTGTTTATACAGTTATCCTAAAATAAATGACCTTTTGTTATAATTATAGATCAGCTCTGTCAGATGACACCAAGAGCGAGCAACCCACCAAAACCAACATTAAAAAGAAGAAAGGGAAGAAAGATCAACAAATTGATTCCGATGACTCTGGTGCTGAAACACCTATAACAAAAACGAAAAAGTCGTTTGCTGTTCTCCAAATTGATGATGAAGAATCTGAGCAAGAACCACCAGCAGATGAAGATAGTGATAGTGAGCCAAAACTGGCTAAAAAAGACAAAAAAAAATCTAGTGATGAAAATCGGACTACAAAAGAACTGGGGGGTAAGAAGGGTAAGAAAAATAGAAAGAGACGTGATGAAAGTGATGACGATATTGATAAAGTATTGGCTGAACTTGAATTAGAATATTCGGGAAATAAAAAAGAAGATGAGCCACCATCCATTAAACATGAACAGGAAGCTGACGAGAAGGAAAAAAAATCTAAGAAGAAAAAAGAGAAAGAACCGTTAGTAGAACCTACAGTGGACGAGAAAGAATCAGAATTAGTCAGCACTGTGAAAACTGCTGCTCAGAAAAAGAAGGAGAAAAAAGAAAGAGAGAAGCAAAAGAAACTTGCTTCAAAGAAACAAGAAGCAAAACCAGAAACTGAAGAAGATACATCAATTAAAGAAAAGTCTGGAGAAAAAGAAGAGGATACAGTAAAAATAGAAAAACCTTCAGAAGATAAGAATGAAGAGGTGGAAGACCAGGATGGGGAAAAGAAAAGTAAAAAAAAGAAAAAGAAAGGTGCAAAAGAAGAAGAAGATAAGGATGCTAAGGAAACAAAAAAAGGTATAACTGAATATTGAAACATGTATTCAGAGATTTTTCTATGTTAATTTTTACATATTTGCAGGACCTGGCAAGAAGACAATAGCAGCTATGCAAGAAGCTCTCAAAAAGCTAAAAGAGGAGGAAGAGCGTCTGAAACGGGAAGAGGAGGAGCGAATTCGTAAAGAGGAGGAAGCTGAGAGAGCTAGAGAAGAAGCCCTGAGGCTGGAACAGGAACGTAAGGAGCGGAAAAAGCAGAAGGAGAAGGAGAGGAAAGAAAGACTGAAGGCTGAAGGAAAACTGTTGACGGCAAAGCAGAAGGCAGACCGAGCTAGGGCTCAAGCTATGATTGACAACTTGAAAGCTCAAGGAATGGAGTTGCCTGATGTTGGAGAGAGGAAACCGCGACTTGGTACCAGGGTGAGACTGTCTAAACAGAAGAAGGATCCAGCTCCAGGTGAGCATATAAATACTTTTTTTAATATGCAGGATAAAATATGCAATCAAATGAACATGTGTCTATTACAATATACGTCAACGAAAATAACATTAAAATTTAAGGTCCATTATTAGCATTTAATTTTTTCAAACACAATTCTCTTTTCGTGTTAGTTAGAAGTTCATTATAGAACTTGCATTCTTAACAACAGAGATATGGTGGATTCATAAAAATCGGAAGACATTGTATACTCATGTTATAGAAATTTTAAAATTAATTTTATTTTCATTTTTATTTATGTATCTTAAAGTGCACCACCCAATATACAAACATGTTTTTCAAAGGTATAAATAAATACTTAAAATAAAGATCAATATTAAAATTAACCAAAAAAAAAATCTAAAAAATAATAAAAACTAAGATTAAACCCAAGGACTATAACTGAGTGCAGTGTGATACACATAGACATACCTATATATACACACCATATATATACATGTGCACATCTATATATTGTTTTTTAGAAGTGATGGCAAACTTCATTTGAATCTATTGAACAGATCTACTCATTAGCATTTGATACAATTCTGGATAATGGTGAGTGTTTTCCATTATTGCATCTATGGAAATCACTTGCAAAATTCTGAGTGTTTCGTGTTACTCTGGCTGGAACATGAGAACCAATTGTGATGGTTCAAAATCTTATGTAGGAATCTGATGTCAGCATAAACTCTATGGTTTCTCAGTTTCTCAATTTTTGCTATACCTAGTACGAACTTTTCTCAGTGTGTTTTCAGTTAAAGTTATATTCAAATTATATCTTAGAAATTTTTTCCGAATAATTTCTATTTTGTTTATATGGATTTCATATGTTGGGGACCACACACACACAAGCAATATTTCAATATTGATCCAAACAAAGAATAATAAAGGGTTCTGATGGAATTAACTTCTCTTGTGAATGAATTGGGGAGGTTTTTGTATAAAAGTGTATAATTATAAAATCATTGCTCACCTGCTCGACGAAAGTCGAAAGAGCTTTACAGTAATTTTATAATTATACACTTTTATACAAAAACCTCTGATTTATTCATTCAATAAGTGTATTCAGCTTCCCAAATCTATTTTTAATTCTCTTGTGGTCCTACACACAAAGCCCAGCATTTATGTCGCCCTATTCACAACCTGCTGATAGTGGAGATGTAAATCACCCTTGATGTCAAAAGAACCGCGGTCCCAAACAATATTTGCTCTAGTGAGAAAATTACCATCAATGTTTGGTCATTAAAAAAAAACGTTTGCAATTAGGTAGTCAAATAATTGTGTTTTGCATAAATTAAAACTGCTGATGTCACGAAGAAAATATGTAGTATGTTTGTAACAAATAATGAAAACGCATGCATAAATCTTGCTCTCTTATTGTAGTTGTGAAACATATCATTCTTCTCAAAATGACTTATCCACTGTGGCTCCTTTTAACTGAAATGTATTATATAGAAGTGAATAATTTTCATCAAATTTAACAATATTACAGCTGCAAAACAGCAAGAACCGGAAGAGGTAAAGCCTGAAGAAGTAAAAGTACCAATTGAAGTTGTGGAAGAACCAAAAGAAGAGAAGAAAGAAGAACCAGAAGAGGAAGATGATGTCAAAGATGCTTGGGATGCTTCCTCTGAGGAAGAAGAAGAATCTGAAGAATCATCTAAACCTAATGAAACCGTTGAAAACGCTAAGGAAAATGACGAAGAAGAAGAAGAAGATAGTGTTTCAGTGGAGGAGGAAGAGTCTAATTCTGAAGAAAAAGATAGCAGATCAGCGTCTGAAGATGATAGTAGAAGTCTGGCTGAGAAAGCTCGAGATAAGGCTTTGGAAAGAATAAGGGTAAAAATAAAACTTTTTTTTTTTTAATTGTTTCAAATATTTGAATTATATCCAATAGTTATCATACTATTGTTTTTAAGTAAAGACGCGAAAAAACTTTGAGTTTGGTATTTTATTTTAAGGTGAGAAAAGAGGAGGCAGAAAAGAACAGAACTCCTGATGTTTTGAGAGCAGCCATAGTGTGCGTACTAGGACACGTAGATACAGGCAAAACTAAAATATTAGATAAACTTCGAAGAACCAATGTACAAGATGGTGAAGCTGGAGGAATTACTCAACAAATTGGTGCTACAAATGTGCCAATTGATGCTATCAAAGAGCAAATCAAGATTGTTAAAGAGGTGAGTTCTTAACGTTCTGTTATCAATATACCATATCGTACTTCATGTTTTCTCCTCATCTGTTTGTTAAAGATTTGTTTTTTTTTATTGCTTTTAGTAATATCTAATTATTATTTCAGGTGAATAACATGGAACTGAAAATACCAGGGCTACTCATCATCGATACACCAGGTCACGAATCTTTCTCGAATTTAAGAAATCGAGGTTCTTCTTTGTGTGACATTGCTATTCTAGTAGTCGATATTATGCATGGGTTGGAACCGCAAACCATTGAATCCATCAACATCTTGAAAAGTAAAAAGACTCCATTTATTGTAGCTCTGAACAAAATTGATCGACTTTATGATTGGCAGACGATGAACAGGAGAGATGTGAGAGATATCTTGAAAGCACAAGCACAGAATACTCATTTGGAGTTTGAGCAAAGGTCGAAGGAAATCATTGTTCAGTTTGCCGAACAAGGTAAATATCAATGTTGTGGAGTGGTAGTACTTCTTGTTCTGATGTAGAACAACTGTTTTCAATAGATTCATTTTATGCGAGAGGTTTCAAATCCCACGTATCAGGAAGATAACTAGTAAATGTGCACGTAACATGACAAATTAATATAATAAATTGATGGATGTAGCCATTACTATGTGGTAGGAGATCATAATGAAAAGAGAAATGAAAATTTCTATGTTTTTTTTACCACTTTTAATTGTAACTAACGTTACTGTAGTTTCATCCTATATGGACATTTTCAAACTTACACAATAAACTAGTTTATTGTGCCCATATAGGACGAAACTGCAGTAACGTTAGTTACAATTAAAAGTGGTAAAAAAACATAGAAATTTTCATTTCTATTTTCAAATTAATATAACCTGAAATTCTGATAGTATACAACTCAACATAAACTGTTCACATCTTTTCCCAATACCTCCCAATTTCCCTTGTAATTAGTTGAGGTTATGAAGCAGGATGTGGTCTCTTGGTTCGAAACATATTTCCATGTAATACTTAGAGTAACTGTTATAAAATCATTTTGCTATTAAACAACAATTGTAAGGCTAAATATTTCTATGTTTCTGAACTTACATTTATGAACAATGAATGATTTATTTGGTAAGAAGATCCTAATACACAAACATACTATACATAATATTTCATGCTATGTAGACAAACATAGTAAGGTTATAGCACATATATACATATAGGTACACATAAATACATAATATATACAGTCACTTGTTATCTATTCTGTTGTGATACCTTTCATGTAATCAGTCAAACCTTTTTGAATTGAAACAGGTTTTTATTATTCTTTACAATTTGGGAAAGTTTGTTATATTCAATGAGGCATTTATAAAATAAAATGTTCATGGAGTTTGTTAAACTACATCGCGGCAGGTGAAAATTGTCATTTTGTCTAAGTGGAATTTCTATAAATGATAAATTCTTCTAAATAAGAAGGTAGTAGGTAATTGGTTATCTTAAAAATGAATATCAATGCTGATCTGTGATACCTTTCACGAATAGACATCCACTGTAATGCACTGAGCATAAAGCATATACTTCCATAACGATTACATCCAAGAACCACCTTCATTCCTCTGTTCTGTAATTCTAGTGAAGAAATATAGCTATTTTGAAATCTTTTTAGTCATATAGTTATAGTATGTACCAAAAGACATACTGTTGTCCAACATAAAACATAAATATTTGAATTCTTTCACAAATTCAAGTTTCTGACCATCAACATACAGGAAAAGAGTATTTATATTTATTTGTTTATATTTGTAAGAGGTTGTTAGAATCATAGCTTTCGTTTTTGAAGTAATTAATTTCATTTTATTTGCCGAAAAATAATTCTCAGTTTGATTTAGAGATGAGTTCATCTTTTCTATAGCTACTTTCAGGTTTTTATGTGCTATAGATAGTAACGTGTCGTCAGCAAATAAGTTGTTAAAGTCACCTAGTGTGGTATGTGTTTATATCATTTGTGTAAATCAAAAACAACAAGGGCCCCAGGTCACTTTCCTGGGGCACTCCGAACTTTGTAGTGACTGGAATGGATAATCCCCCTTCAATTTTTGTGACTTGTTGTAGATCATTAAAATAATCTTTAAACCCATTTAGCACAACCCCTTTAATCTCAACTAATTCTAATTTTTCAAAAGGATATTTCTGTCAATTGTCTCATCAAGAAAAACCGCAACAACGTATTCTCCCTTATTAATTGATTGTATCCACTTGGTAACAGTCAGTTGTAGAGCGGTTTCACAGGAGAAATTTCTTCGAAATCCAGATTGGTTTTTTAGTAGGAGGTTGTTCTTGTTAATATATTTCATTAGTTGATCATATACCAATACCATGATACTGTACCAATTTGTTCAAAATCTCTAGAATACAGTGAATTTTATAATGATTTTAGGAATGCTGATTACATAGGTTTAAATAATTATTTTGCAGGAATAGATTGGGAAAGCTGTTTAAATTTCTCGAATGTAAATGAAGCATTAGAATCATTCTACCATATTTTGAATATGTCTTTGTTTGTTCCAAGGAAAAATTTTAAAACTTCTACATATCCTAAATGGTTCAATGCAGATTTAAGATATCTTATAAAAGAGAAAAAAATGGCCCATAAAACTTACTTGAATTCTCGTGATGGTAGGGACTATATAATTCTTTCAGACCTTAGAAGAATATGCAAGAACTTATCTGAGACTTGCTTCAGAAATTATGTGAAAAGGTACTCCATAACTTAGTCAAGATTCAATAATTGCATGGTAAACGGTCTTTGCGACATGGAAACCCAACTCATTTGAAACCACTCTAACTGCATAACATCCTGCGGAGATCTTACTTTTCACTTGTTTAAGGTGTTCATCAAATTTCAGCCTCAATGAATACACTGAGAAACTTTTGTGTTTAATTTATTTTGTAATATGGCAGCGTCTATTGAAAGGTCATTAAGCGAACATTTGAATGATATTATATTCGTTTTGGATGCATTTAGAGAGAGTAAACTTGCATCGCACCAGCTCTTCACCTTCTTCAAGTCGGATGATATTATTTAATTTAGCTCCAATGAGTTTTTTCTTTCCACAATATTGTAGAATCATCCACGAATAGAGTGAAACTACCAGATATGCCAATCATAGATATGTCACTCATATATAGCAGAAACAGAATAGGGCCTAACACAGTACCTTGTGGTACACCAGATTCAATGGTCCTGTTCTCTGAGAGTTCCGTTGTCCTCACCATTTGACTCCGACCTGAAAGGTACAATTCGAACCAAGTGTTCGTTACACTTCTACATCCATATTGCTTATAATACAGTGCAGTTTTAAGAATTAATGTAAACAAACTTTCACTAATTTCTCAATCATTTTTGCTAAAGTCGGTATTGAGGAAATAGGACGCAGATTGGAGGGATTATCTAAATCACCACTTTTATGTAGTGGAATGACAACGGAAGTCTTCAGGGAAGAAGGAAATGAGCCAGTTCTGAATGAGGTATTAATAAGGGCGACCAAAGTTTCCAGAGCATTGAGTAGAGGTGGTATTGAACTATAATTTATATTTTGCCTTAATTGTAGATTTATAAAGATAATTTTCCTTTTTTAAATGAACGAAATGAATTTGAAAAACTCATGAATTAAACTCGACTTTATTTTGTTCAAACTTGCATTTGCTGTAACAACCCGAATTGAGGAACATCCCCCATTCATCCTATCTATTGAAAAAATATAGTGGAAACTCGCGCATGCCTCTTTATGATTTCTGCCTTCACCTGATAATAATAATAATAATGCTCCAAGGGCAAATTTTGAACACGTTTTGGAGAAGAAAGCTTTCACCACAGCAAGAAAAATTTCACGCTGGCGTTGTGAAATGTGCTACAAACAGAAAAAAAGAAGAGAGACCGCATATTGTACTTCAAAACCTGCTCTATGTGTGACCGGTATCTTGTTTTTAGAGTATCATGAGGCTGTATAATTCACATTTAATTTTTTATGTATTGTTTATAATTTTTAGGTATAACCTTCATTAGTTCAGTGTTTGTGAGAAATGAAATGTTCCAATTAAATGACGCCCAAGAACATCACGAGCATCCAAGTGCAACTTTTTATTTATACCTAGTGAGCATGACGCCTTCGAACACGTCATGATTTGTTTTCACAAAAAGCATATCTTTGAACCATTTACAGCGATAATTTGATGAAACCGATAAGAGATCCATGAAAATATAAGTTAGCCACCAGATAAAATTATATTGGTGTATGTAACTATAAAATTATATTGGACATTCCAACTTTGCTCTGGCTCATAGATCTTACTTTTATTCACAAAATAATCAATGGTATCATTAATTCACTGAAACTTTTTGAACTTATAACTTTAAATGTGAATTCAAAGAGAACAAGAAATACAGAAAGCTTCACAGTACCCTTTTGATACCAACCATGATTCTTAGGTAGAATTTTCAGACTTTCAAACACAATGTGAATTCAGAACTTTGAATTCTTATCTAGAATCATTTTAAGAGACTGTAATTGATTGGCTTACTTTTGCTTTTCTTTTTCCTTAAATCTAGCTGACAGTTATAGTACATATGTGTGAATTTGCTAATTATTTTGTAAAAATAGGCAATGCCATAAATAATAAAATTAAATGAAAATTCATCGGCAGTGAATGGGTTGAATATGATGAGAATCCCAAGAACACAAAATGTAAATTTATAGTCTCCCAATTATGTCATCATATTTCATGACAGAACACCAGATGGGGTGAAACTAGCAAAGCGATGAAATCTTCCGAAATAAAGTAATAGAGATGCCATTACAGTTACATCGTCGAATAAATACTATTATTATTACAATATAAACGGCCATGCAAATCCATATCACATAAACTGAAGAATAAACCTGGAAATCAAGGAATGAAACACAAAAATGAGAACGAACCATCAGAATCATTCACCTTTCAGCAAAACCCCTCAGCTGCCGCTGTAAACTAAAAAACAATAAAGTACCTTCCAGTTCGCCTCGCCTCGACAAACTCTTGATAAGCTTTGGCAAGATATTCAGCTTCAGACGTTCTACGTCCACCGGGGTGATGAGCAGCAGCCCTAATATTTCCTTCACAAGATCCCAATTGCCGGTCTGCACAGCCTCCTGTAACCAAGTCTGGATCAGGGCCCATCCTCCCTCCGCCATAAACATATCGACCAGTTCAATTTCCGTACTTTTTAAAATCAGAACGTACACGCATTTGCTGACTAGTTTTTTTGAAAATTTAGTCATTAGGCTGCAAGTAAAAGTTTTCATGATGAAGGGGGAAGATATAGGAAATTGAATACTCACTTGACTAGGCGTACGACTTCGTCCCTGGATAAAATGCCACCCTCGGGGGTGAGAAGTATCGAAAGGCACCCCAACAGCTTCAACGGATCAATTCTGGGCTGTAACAAAAGAAATTGGTTAGTGAAAGTTTCGAAACTGAAGGTTGGTGGAGGTCTCATTTGTACCAGAATTCCTTTTCAACTGGCCAACATTTATTTTTATTTATTAAAAGTGACATTTATAGTTCAGGAAAAGTTATAGCCCAGGAAAATTTGAAGGGATATGTCAAGACTTGCAATCAAGAACTATTGGCTTTAATTTGAAAATTAGGTTTCCAATCATTCAATTTTTGTCAGGAATTCTGCCACTTTACACCAACTTATAAACCTACTCCAAACCATAATACGTTTCGTTATTCGATATTTCGGAGGTTCATCATTTCCACATAAGAATATTGGAGGATTTCAAGTAGATTAAATGATTTGAAGAAACATTTACATAAATCCATAACTTTTTTCAGTCAATTTTAGTGTGTTTTCATTAAAATATACTTTGAAACATTTGTATCTTACTAAGAAAAAGAAAACTAATGTAAAGATATGATATCATGTTAAAAAAATAAAATAGAAAAAGTATGATGAAGGCAATTCTGATCAAAAATAAAGAATATAAATAATATTAAAAAGATTTTTGGGTACAATTTTGTACACTATTCAATTCAATTCATTCATTGGTTTAACATATTACAGTGAAAGTAATATAAAACACGTCACAAATTACATATAGGTAGACATTTCACATTTAAAACTGACAATTTTAAAAATATAATTGAATGAAAATATCCAATGAGCTGGAATAAAATTCTTGAATAATATAAAACATTTTCGACAACAGAAAAGTTTTGAGATGGTTTCTGAATTTGAAGTAGTTTCTTTTTAATTGATTCCGTTTTTAGATGGTGGTTAAATCTGGTTGAATAACTGATTATTACTATTGCGTGCAAATGATTTTTTTATTTTTAAATATGTAACAAGATATTTCTAGAATATACAAGCAAGAGAGAGAAGGCAAATAATAGTCTTCATGCTTCTCGCAGAGCTGCTGATGAACTTCATAAGATTCCATATGTGAGTCGTGACTGAATTTCAGCATAATAAATTTTTTTAGTAAGGACCAGTTGAGAACTCTTCGTATGCATTTCATTTGGTATAGTTTGCTGTTTAGTTTGGACAGTGTTTCTCTATAAAATTTTATGTTTTCGCATTGTTTTAGTTTTACTTCTCCCATTTTAATTTCTGTTTTCAATCCTCTAGAGTGAAATATCGAAAGATTTGTTTTACCGGAATTGACTTAATTCTCCTCATTAAATTATTACACTTTTGTCTATCAGCTAACATAATCAGTTCCATAATCTGATGAAAATAAAAATTATAATGTAGAAATTTATACAAGTATAGCAAGGGTACACGTTCTTCTTGATAAGTTACCTAGATATTAGCCAATTTTTTATGGGCGCAGCTATTAGATGCGATAATTAATGATGCAACAGTCAGTGTTTAAGAAAAATACATTGAAATCAAGTAACGTTTCGGGTTGAAGCTTTCTACACCCACACAAAGTTCTTCCCTATAAAATATATATTCTCAGATAACTTTAGCAATATAGGTGTATTTCAACTACTCAAACTGATATATCAAGGTAGATTTTTGCCACTTTTAATTTTTCTCATCACTTTCTTCCTACTTTAGTGTGGAAATAAAATGGGAAACTTGTTATAGAACCTTCAATGCTGTCCCTCTATTTTATTTAACACTTTTAGTCTTTCCTGTCGAATGATTAACGGAAAAACAGATTTCAAACAGATTTCTATTCATACAAGCTCTTTTGTAATACCAACAAATTGAAAAATTAATCCAGGAAATTTTTGGTTAGCAGATGTTACCGAGGTAAAAGAATTTTAAAATATTTATGAATTCAGATGATAATAAATATTTTCCATGGTCCAAGCATCCATCATTATTTACTTTCCAATTTATTTATACAATTCCTAAAAGTTTTCCAGACATACAAGTGATAAATTATTTGTGTAAATTGTACTACTAGTATATTGATTCTACATTATATGTCCATGGATAATGTATGAAAATTTGATTGTGATGTATCAGAAAAAAAGGTGAATTATTTTCAATTGAAATTCTCTGAAGAAATGACGTGAAAACAAATATGAAAGAAAAAAATAGTTGACAGTAATTTAAATGCATCCATTTCATTCACAATCCAATTAGTAAACTAAAACAGTTTTTAAAGCCTTCAGAATATGCTATATCACCAAAAAATTCCTAGCTTTGTTAAAATGTCAATAGTTCATAAAAAAAAGTTAATTGAATTCTAATCATTAGATAATATATTCTATTCAGCACTGCTTGCACTTATACCGAATTTTCAACATATGACAAGAACTAAAATTTGAAATCTGAAAATTTTGTCAAATCAGCAAATTGTGAAGCCACTACATAATTAACCTCAATTATTATATATAAAATAGCCCTGGTCTACAGGTTTTTATAACTGATGTTTTGTCTAGTACTGCAGAAGACATTAACAGACAAAATGTCATGAATAGAAACGAGTAGATCACTGCTAATAAACCCAAAAACATCTGATAATTTGAGACTTCTGACATTTAAATAATCAGAGGATTCAACATATCTCCTCTCTTGATTCTTTTTAGATTTCAATGAGTTAAATTTCCTTAAATTCTGTAAGGAACCTAGTTTTTGACTTCACAAGATTTGCTTACTTGTTTGATGTAACAAAAGCCCAAGTATTTCACACCACTAAGGACTTTACTATTTTTTTTTTGTTGAAGGTCATCAATATTTCCATTGGCACAACCTTTTTTGCTCCTAGTTCCAGCTCCTGTGACACATCTTTTACAGCAGAGCAGTCAGTTGCTCCTTTTTGTGGTAGTTTGATATGCTCATTCATCTTCAAATCAATATATTCGGTCTCTTGGGGATTGAAAAAAATGCAATTGAATGATCCAGATACTTATTTCTTGACCTCTTATCCAATATTTAGCAAATATCTTGATTTTATCAAATGTATAGTTGTTGCCAAGTATGATGGCTGGTATTGATAAATGTAGGTCACACCTATTACAAATAACATCCTTCAATGAAGCTATCCCAGTTTTATTTCTATTCAGAATTGCTCTACCATAACTATACATTTAGTGAAATTACTCGTCTTTTGCACACATCCCTATTTCATACAAAAGAATACTATGTTAATTTGATGACGCAAGTTCATCAGCGCCATTTTCCTTTTCAATATTGGGCGTGGAGCATATTTATAGAAACTCAATATTCCACTTTTGTTATTGCTAATTAATAATAATAATAATACAAGTAATTTTGAAAATAAACCCATAACTTTTTTCTAAATACTCACAAAACCTCACCAAATGAATTACCAGAAATATCTTTCTTTGTGTGGAAATGTTGGAAAAACTCGTAATTTAGTACCGTATGGTTACCAGGAACATCGAAATAGCGAATATTGAAAAAATGAAAGCCATATTTGATGATGCGAGTTATGAACTCCTTACCATTTTTAATTTTTAGAATTCCTACTATAACGTAAACGTACGTAGCACTTGAAATGTTCACTCAGTCAGTTCTGAAAAGATATTTCACGCGATTCACCTAATATCGGAGACGCCATATGGCAAGCCAACGCCCTAAGACTTCCATATTGCGATAACAAGTATATATCTTGACGCTAAATACCAAAACAAATAAAATTTTGTTAAAAAATACGTATTTTTTCGTAAATTTGAATTTGCAGATGATTAATATATAGAATAACTCTTGAAAAATGGCATTTACAACTTTTCAACACGAGAACGTACTTTACGTTTCAACCTCTAAGCGGAAATGAATCAAGTGATAGGAGAATCAATATTTGTCGCATACGAGAAAGCGACGAACAAGAAAGGAATCCGGAAATCACCACTGCGCATGTCGTTTAGCCTCAATTTCGAGCACGATTTTGTGAAGTTAATAGATACTAGAGACCTGTTAGCAATTTCGAAACAATATAATTTGTATCTTTGCTTACACTTATTCCTGTATTGAAATTTCGTAAAATCAAGAATGAAAGTATGTCGTATGACTAGTTCCTTACCGGAAACGGTTTACCACAAAACGTATATTACTATAGTTGTCGGTGACACAGAATCTCAAAGGCACAGAATATGATATCCTTTGTAAGATCAAGATATATCGGAAAAACTCTAGGGTGAGCACTCTCGAACTACAGAACTCATGATGAAGAAATAATGAAGCGATTCAATACATTTTAGAACTGCATTCCGAAGTACTGAGTACTTCGGAATGCTATTCTAAGACGTAAATATAATTCTTCTTTTATGAAATTATCTATCCCATTCACATCCAATTCATTCATTTTAACGTTCTACGTTACTATAACAATAAACTCAAACTAGGAATGAAATGTTGTTATTTTTTAAAATATCTTCAGAATCGGGAGAGCCGTACGAATAGCTAACCTAAAAATTAAATGAAAAATTATAGCTTATCAAATTCCAATTATTTTACTTTGTACAGATAGAATATTGCGTAATCTATGTGCTACAATATTTTTTTCTATCACTAGTTCGGACTTCCATTGTCTAATATATAAAATGATTTGATGATGACGATTTGCTTGAAACGAAATTCTTATTCGATATGATCTAGGAAGTGAACTATTCCTAGCAACATTTTCATTGTCTATAATATCAAAAGGTGTCAGAATTGAAAAACGTCAAAAAGCTCTATCCGAATAGAGTGAAATGATTGAAAATCAGAGGAAGGCATTTTTCATGTAATTACAAGGTTGGCAATTTGTGCGATTTTTCCCTATTGAAATTTTGAGATTTGGCCGTAGATTACATACAACCGAAGGTTCATAGATTACCCTCTGATGTCAAACCGATTCGTTGTTTTGTCATAATCTCTCTACCTTAGAAATGAGAATGACCCAACTTCGTCCACATGTTGATAGATGGAACGAAAATCGTTTCCAAATGAAAACATTGGTGTACACTTAGCGACTCTGTGAATAGGATGATGAAGTGCGTTTGATGTATCTATTTAGTGAACTATCAAGAGTGCTGTAAATCGAATGATAAATGACATTTAGCAAAAGAGAAAGTATTTCATATATGATTGGCATGTCAATTATAATAAAAAATGTTGAAAATACAATTTCAGGATTATTTTCGGTCAAATGAATATCAAAAATAGGAGAGGAATGACGAGTATATTTTTAAAACGTGTGAATGAAAAAAATATATTTGAAAGACTCACTATAACAATTTACATTATATCTGACAGTTAACGATGAAGGCAAGTTTTTGAATTTATATCTACCGATTGATCCAAAATACGCATTTCTATTGGTTGAAGTAATCTATCGGAATGTTTCTCCTGAATTCAAAAACCAGTATACTATGTAAACAAATCTTATCTTATTATGTAAACTATTTCATCCAAAACTCTCGACCTAGGAAACTCTTAATGTGAAAATAATGGAGAGATCCAATAAATTTTAGCATTTTGTTTACAGAAGTGCTAAGTAGAACTCAAGTGACGCAACTTGACAATCTCCAGTTGGTATTTCAAATTTCAATGACTTACATTTGAAGATTAATAGATATTAGGGAGAATAATTGTTTTATTATGGTTCATAGGTTGAAGATCTGAACAAAATACGCTCGGGCTATTTCGATTCTCCTATTATCTATCAACATGTATACAAATTTGGAACATTCTCATTTCTTGCGTCGAAAGCTTTTCACAAAATAAAAGCTAAACGATAAAAACACCAGGGTTCCTATGCATCTTTGACGGATCAATGGTTTTTGGAAATGGAAATGGACCGACCTTGAATTCTGAGTTTAAAATGAGGATTTTTGAATTTCATTATAGAAAGCCGCAGGAGCCAAGTTCCTACTGACGCTTGACAGTCCTAGTTGTACTGAGTTTTAGTTCGATGGTCGTAGACAAACGAACGAACACTTGCCACCTTTATAATCTTTAAATTCTTGAAAGCTCATAAATACTCCTTTTATTCTATTGGATATTCAAATATCGTACGTTACAAATTTCGCCAATGAAATAATGAATTCTTAATATCTTTATAGGTCTATAGCGTATAGCATAGTTGCATAATCGATTTATATTTTAATTTGAATAATTTTCAGTTTTGCATTATGAAATTTGCAAATTTTTTTCTCTGCATGTATGGGATTGTCGAAGATTGAGTAATTTTTATTTTCACTCGTCAATTCTGAGATAAAACAGACACATTATTTCCTCTCATCATTAAGCGTTGAGTTCCAATTTTCCCCTTCTACTACTACTACTTCCTAATTGTTATAGATAAATTAATGCACTTTGTTATTATCGCCCCTCTTTGTCGGTTTCCCATCAGTATTGTAGCAGAGTCACAGTAGAGTTGTGGCAGATTTGGGCTATCTAAAGAAGAAAACCATTAAAAATTAGTAGGTACCATGTATTTTATCAATAGGGTGACCAGGTGAAATAAACATTTTTCTTGTGGTTATAAATTACTAATAGTTTGTTTGTAGATATAAAAGGACTCGGGAAATGCCAAAAATTGTATTGTTTTGACCCCCAGTTGTCAGTATTAGCAAGAAGTTTAGAAAATTACTTCATAACCTCTAACGAAAATTTGTGATAAAAACTAAAAATGCAACGTTGGTTTTTCCTTGAAGACCCCTGCAATTCTGGAATTCGTGCAGGAAAGGGAGAAGCTAGTATCTCCGACACATCATTGAGGTCAATCCAGTATCCTCCCAGAAATTGGCTTTTTCGTGTTAGGGTACACGACCTGAAAAATGAAGAGAATGTTTGTGTCATAGGGGGCCTGCCCGAGCTAGGTTCGTGGCAGGCCGAAAGATGTATTCCGCTTACAAAAGAAGACGATCCAACAATATGGTCCGGCGTTATTGAAATCCCAGAAAAAAAGAAAGTAGAGTTCAGGTTCTGTATTTGTGTTGTGATCGAAGCAGGTATTCAGGTTATTGTGCGCAACTGGGAAACAATTTTATCACCTAGAGTAGTGGATACGATTTCTTCCGCTTCGCCTACATTAGAAGACGAACCCCTTGAGTATGGAAATTATAGTTATCAGGAGAGAATGGACAAAGGCTGGCTGAACAAAGAAACTGTCATACAACTCAAAATGTATAACAATTCACTCGGGTTATTCAGACCAAAGTATCAAAACAGAATTATTAATATGAAAGTAACGCCTGTGAGCTTGGCTCATCACAGTTCATTTCCAAAATCTCTCTCAGAGGCTTTAGAGGAATCATTAAGTGCAGATACTCAGGACTCCGTAGAGCACCCCAAGCACTCTTTTACTGAGGTGGCCAGTTTGAACGATGAAGACCCTACGTTCCAACCCCAGAGTCAGTTTGGCCATCAAATCAGCAAAGATGACATGCTTATTTTCCAGTCCACTGTGCTATTTCCAGCTAACGTAGCTTTTCTTATCGATCTATACATATACAGCTCTAGGTGCGGCGACGGGGAACCCCCCTACCACGCTGGCTTCAGTTATCTGCTTCCTACTGTGCTACAGTCTTCGGAGGGTAGTATAGTTTTGCCTGTTACCAGCACCAAACATCGGCCTTTAGGGGAAATTCGTTTAGATTATCTAGTCATTGGGCCTCTGCCTAGTTTCAAATGTGATATGAGTATTTCCTACGCCAGACACTGGAAAAAGACCCGCGCAGGGCTGGATGTAGGGCACAGGGGCTCTGGGTCCAGCTTCAAGGCCAAGGTCCAGAACTGTGCCGAGGTTCGGGAGAATACCATTGCTAGTTTGAAAAACGCTATCGAACATGGGGCTGATTTTGTAGAGTTTGATGTACAGCTGAGCAAGGACTTAGTGCCTATTATTTATCATGATTTTCATGTGTGTATTTCAATGAAGAAGAAGAAGGAGTTGTCCGAAATGGATATGCTGGAGATTCCTTTGAAAGAGCTCACCCTAGATCAGCTGAGACTTCTGAAAGTGAGTACTTAGTGTTAGATGTTTGAGGTATTTTATATTTTGCTTCATTTGATTAAATTTCACCTGGCTGAAGGCATACAACAATTTGAACTGTCTCATATAGGTAACTGACAGTTTGAATTATCAATTAGAGGCAATTGAAGCATAAACTTACTAAAGTGCTAAAGGCATAAAACAATTTGAATTTTCTCATATAGGTAATTGACAGTTATTACTATCAACTAGAGGTGACCATCAGCTTAAACTGTTACTATGCCTGTATAATTGACAGTTTGAACTATCAAATATGGCCAATTGACAGTTTAAACTATTGAAAGGATAATTGACAGTTTCATCTATTAAATGGCTATTCTACAGTTTGAATTGTTGAATGGCTAATTGACAGTTTAAACTATTGAATGGCTAATCGGCAGTATAAACTATTGAATGGCTAATTGACATTTTCTGTTGAATGGCTAATCGACAATTTTTATTGAATGGCTAATCGACAGTTTAAACTAACTATAGGGAATCGGTAGTTCAAGCTGTTGATTATATAATTGAGAATTTAATTGTCAACTGGCTTATCGACTATTGATTGCACAATTGATTATGAAATAAAAATACTCTGGGGCCTTTTAGCCTTGTAGATATTTTTGAAAATTTTCCACATTCCTGTGGATGAACATTTCTTCTCTATGAAAATAATGAGTATTAACTCCAAAAACTCTCCAGGCCAAAGATCAGAAGGAACATACAATTGTTTTACAAATTGTTTCTTCAAAAAATTGTATTCTCCTGTTGTGGAATGGGTAACGGCGTTTCTGAATTTTGATGGATGGAAATGAATGTTATTTTTTATTTGGGAAAGTCATATTCTCAATAACACACAAATATGAATAACGTCAATATTACACAACTATTTGTACTTTGATCTAAATTATGAGCCACTTGAGCGTCATTGAGATAAGCAGTGCATTGATATATTTTATAGAGAGTTTTGTAAATGTCATTGAACTTATGTTCAGTAACACCTGAAGTTGTTTGATAGTATTTATGATGCTGCATTAATCAGTTGTTGTGGTCAATCGTGCCACACTTTAATAATGAATTGAAGTCACTGTTTCCAATTCAAAGATGACGAATACATAAACATTAATATCATTAATTTAATTTTGATTGCATCATAGTTTTGTTGAGTTTTAGTCAGGAATGCCAAGATGTATTATTATTATTATTATATACAATGCAAAGGGTAAGGGAACAAAAATTGTTATGAAAAAATGTGGCAAAAGGCAGATTTTATGAATAACAGAATAGGTTCAAATATTCTCTTATACTATTTCAATCATTCGTTATTCAGTATATGCCAAAAGTGTTCATTCAATAGAACATGAACTAATTGTCTTTTTGTGGTTTGAAGGCGTTGATTACAAGGTCATTGGCCTAATTATTGAATATATGTCACAAGTGGTGATTCATGAACTATCTGGTATCTCAACTAACTGGTTTGCAATTCAGTCTGAGACACCTCTGGTTGAGTACCATGGGTTAGAGAATTATTTATCATTATTCCTCAAAAAAACGAGTGAAATCTAATGGTGCGGTGCTTTTTCTTTTAAAAGAGTTCTCGAATTGACCAAGAGAGATAACAAGGAAGCTATGGTGGTTCCTGGATGAAAAGATGAGAGACATCTAAGACCAAATAACTAAGTTCAGTGAAAATCCGAACAGAAAAACTTCCATGTTTAAAACTGGATATTTACTCTGTAAACAATGTCTGTATCCAAGAGAAGAAATGGAGTTTTTGTGAATTAAGGTACGTCAGTTTTATGTTATTCAACTTAGAAATAGAGAAAATATAGTGAGGCAACAGTTTATTTTATATTGATTCATAATAGTTTTCCCAGTTTTTTCAAGTTTTTTTTTTTCAAAATATTCCAAAGATTCAAAAGTAGCATCTCAATTAGTGGTGAATTTCACTAAGAATCGCTGAGGTATCGGGTCAGATCTATTGTGGACTTACTGAAAACATTCATAATCTACTTTTTAGGATTTTTCCATGGACCCTGAAGGCTTCGGACGCTGAGATGATGTTTTTCGTTGACAGCAAGAAACCAGCGTGCGGAGTGCAAAAGGAGTTCATGAAGCAACATAATTAAAACAAATTTCTTGTTGAATCAAATTGAGTTGTATTCGATTGTGAATAAATGCTTTGGCTTTTCGGACTTCATTTTTGAAAGATCCCTAGCAAGCCTGTATTTGTTGATTGATTGTAAATTTGCTAGACTTCTAGCAAACTCTATATGTTGTTTGGAAGCTCTTCATCAT
This sequence comes from Leptinotarsa undecemlineata, assembly GCA_015342065.1. Lineage (NCBI taxonomy): Eukaryota > Metazoa > Arthropoda > Insecta > Coleoptera > Chrysomelidae > Leptinotarsa > Leptinotarsa undecemlineata. Next base: position 783 of record WOGP01000681.1, on the reverse strand, counting down.
AAATAAACATGATGAAATGAAAATAAAATCGCTCTGATAGCTAACATGCCTATGAAGGTGTAATTACGAATTCATTTCAGAAGTTCATAAAAATGAGATACAACATTTTTGTGGGCTTCTTTTATTTGAATTAAGAACAGTTTCATTTTTCATTTTCAAGAAACGCTACAAAAATACTTTTCTACAGAAAATAACAGCACAAGCTGAAATTATTAAATAGCTAGCTAGTTCAAGAATATAGTTTTTGAAGCGGGAAACTGATATTTTAAAGAATTGAACGCTATTCAAAGAGTAAGCTAGTCGAATAGTTCTGAGGATAAAGCTGTTTCATGAGTAATTGAATCTGTGACTTTTCATATAGGAACTGCGGTACATTTTTTTAAGAATCGCAGTTGTAACTGCAGGAAAACCCTTGAGATCTTCACTGCATCTGAGCATACTCATTGATGGAGTTGTTTTTATTATACAGGGGTACGCAAAAGTCCGGAATAAAATTAATATCTTTTTAACGAGTATTTTAGGAAAAAAACGCCGAAACACGTCAGTTGATTTCACATTGTACGCACATTTTGGTAATAAATTGAAATATTTTTTTTCAACCCCTTAGCTGCAACCCACCCCAACTTTGTTTTTCAAATGCAAACCTATGTCATGTATGGGCTCATTGAAAAACTCGTAAAAAATGGATTCTGACCATACCCTTTATTTTTTTTGTGGTTACAACGAAATGAGAAAAAATTCTTTTGATAAGTTACAAATACCTGCCTTAGTGTTATCTACGGG
>WOGP01000680.1:0-22678 GCA_015342065.1 Leptinotarsa undecemlineata | reverse complement strand
CCAGTCCTCTTCGAGTCTTGTACGTTTTGCCTTGTTAAAGGTCGTTCTCGCTGTCTTCCTGAGGTGTTCCAGTTCAGGGCACTACCTTGTGTTGTTTTGGTCATCTGTTTGAACCATCCTCATTGGACAGGATTCCTAATAGACAATCTCAATTTCGATTTGGATAGATACCGTGTACCTTTCCAGTTCTTCATATGAAAGAGTAATTTCTACTTTTATTTTGTTTATAACCTTCCACAGTCTGATAAATGAAAGCTAAATCAGTAGAGAATTTGCTGAAGTGCAAAGGACAATTTTAAAAGTTCACTGCGTAATATAAACCACTGAAAAGTATAATTAGTCAGTAACTTGTCGTATCCATGAATGTTGCCTACAATTTAAAAAAGTCTATTGAAAAATTTAATATTGATACTCAGCTTTTTTTGAGTGGCTGACGTTTCCCAAAACAATCCTTTTCAGTTTTCAAAATCTGAAATACACTGTAAAACTCTGGACCCAAACTGTGATTGCTCTTATTCCTCTGACATACGTCAAAACAATTAGATGTCCAGATGTCCCACGCGGCAGTCTACATGAACACACGTACTGGATGTTTTTTGAGAAATCATTTCAGTTGAGGTTTATATTTCCATTTCCAGCCTCTCTTTTCAGTAACGGCAACCAGGTACGATCCATTTCCACAGAGTCAATCGAAATACACTTGTTACTTGCTAAAAGGAATATATGAGGATTTTTTAGGTTCTCAAATTCTTTCATCAGGTTTTTTGGTGATAATTTTTGTTTCATTCCATTTTATAGCGTGATCACTAGTTGATTTCAGAGTATGCTACTCCCGATCCTGTTTTCTCCTTATATATTCACGATGTTCATTTTTTTAATATCTTGAGACTTCACCTTCATACTTTTATCCACAAAAATAAGGTATATTGTTAATACGGACTTTTGTTCTGTCAACCATATTTTCGGGTTTGATTTGAGTCAAAAGAGATCGCAATGTGTTTGTTCTCACATCATACCAAGAACCGATGCATCTCAATTTCCCATCAGACAAATCGAAAACATAAGGTGTAATGTTGTTGAATGTTTGGTGAGTATGAGATCTGTATATGTTGTATATTGCTTTTACAACTTCATTGAGAGCTCTTCCCATATACTGTTCGGGATATGCGTTTTGCTCAAGACCTCTTATATATTATGAACTAAATTGCAAACTGTCTTCACATATGTCTTGACTTGACTGTCTTGACTTGTGTCAAAAGAATTAGAGCCTTCACAGTTCGGGACGAGAGTTTATAATGAATTTCAGATTTTGAAAACGGAAAATCTCCAAACTGTTTGAACCCAAGATGGCTGGTGACGAAAACAGAAAAGAATCATTTTCCGGAACGTCATCCACTCAAGCAAGTTGAGTAGATTTAATCTTTTTCAATTTGTAGGCAAAATTTATGAATACGACAAGTTACTGACTAATTGGACTTTTCAGTGTGCCCTTTATTTCACTTCTGCAGATTCACTATTGATACAGATTGCGAAAGGTTATAAACCTAAAAAAACACTAGGAAGTATTGAGTGTTCCACAAAAAATGTCTTTGAAAGAATATGAAAAAGTAAATATAATGAGTCAGCTCATAACATATATTAGGGCTGCGTAGTAAGAAGTACTCCCAATTAAAACCAAAGTCAGGTTTGTCAGTTATCTTACTGTTACTATAACTGCCACTACGAATATATTTGGACATATAACGATTTCAAAAAACACTTCATTGTGAGATTTTCACTAAAAACATTTTACAAAAACGCATCACGTGTTTTGCCATAAAATGGCTTCTTTGGCAGTGCCTTTACTGTGTTTACACTAAAGAATACGTTAGTTATGGATTTTCAAGAAGTATCGGCCAATTCCATCATATATTTAGACATATATCCTAAAAATGTACTCACCTACGCTGAGCAACCTGAAAACCTGCCAAAAATCATCCAATTGAAATAGAAACCATATCACGATATACTTTAAGAATATGGAATTGTATATAATCAACAGAAAAACTATCTGTAATATAGAAATATCATATCATATACCTAGAAGCTATATTTCGAAAGTCGAGTTTTCCACAGTACAATTTTTTTTTTAACAAGTCAACGTAATTTTTGTGATCAGTATTTAGTTATAGAAACTAAGTTGAATGAAGTCATGTTATTAGTGGTGAAATAATCGAAATGAACACAATTAATTTTGAAAACTGTTATAGATAAAAACAGCAAATTTGTGGAACATTTCATTCAATTGAAAAACCTTCCGGACATCCATCGTCACTTCATTGAATGAAAATGGTAACATGCAATATTGGTATAAATGAGAATTAATTGCAAAACATATGGAATAACTAAAAAAAAATATTTTATGTTGAACGGTTTTATTTAAAAACAAAGATAATGATATAGATAATGTACTAAAAACTGAAAAATAATTCGGAAAATCCTAGGTAGCAGTCATCACACCACTCTCCTCAGCAATCTACAAAATGACGGATTATATATTTTTTACAACTACCCCAATAGGGGTATCAACTGACAGGGTTTGACTAGTAGGATAGTAGTACACTTTGAAAAAGATGCAAATTCAAGATGACCGCAGCTGAAAAATGGCGAATTGCGAATCACTTTGTCATACTGATGCACTGAATGAACTTAACAGAATGAGAAAAATTCAACTAACAAAATCAGAAACTGAAAACTTGGAAATAAAATGAATAAAAAAATATATTGAACGGTTTTATTGAAAAAATATGGTTTAAATAATGAACTAAAAACTAAAAAATAATTTGGAAGGTCCTAGGTAGCAGTTATCAATCATTCTCCTCTGTAACTTAATATGTGAGTCACCATTTTGTGGATGCGGCCATCTTGAATTTGGATTTTCATCAAAGTGTACTATCATTCTACCAGTTGAGCCCTTTCAATTGATACCCATATTGGGGAAGGGAAGGGAATATGTAATCCGCCATTTTGTAGCTGCGATCATATTGAATTTGAATCTTTTTCAAAGTGTACTACTATTCTTCCAGTCGGACTCTGTCATTTGATACCTATATTAAGTTAGTTGTGAAACAATATGTAATCCGCCATTTTGTTGAAGTTGACTGGTTTTTATTCTAACAGGTTTCGTTTGTGTACTGATAGTAGTTCTATCATTTTTTCCATCCGTTATTTTTTATTGTAGATAAGTAATTTCAGATTCCATTTCTTGGATTTTGTTTTTGTACTGTTCATCTAAGTCGCTCATTTCAGCTTCTAGTTTCAATGCCTCATTTAATATTAATTCCTTATCCTTATTCAGCTTTTCTATGAAGTTGTCTTTCATGAGTCCGTCATTAGAAAGCTCGGATATAGTTTGTTCTAATAAGCTCACCTGTTTTTCTTCTGATGCACTTTTGTCACTTTCACAACAAACTATTTTATTTCCTTCAATAAATTGAATTTTACTTCTAAATCTAGATATGCAACTGTGGTGGAAGATGCTGGTACAGTTTGTACATACATAGTGAATAAATTGTTTGGATTTACAACATTTGTAAGTAATGTTTCGAGAGCACATGTTGACTCACTCTAACTGATAGTTAGAGATAGCTAGAAAATAAAGAAGAATCGTCTTAAGTTTTAACGGACAATTATTGCAAGTATTTCATGCCAACAAGATTGAAAGGAGAGCACTCTTGTTGACCATGGTTGACTTATACCACAGCCATCTGTAATAGTAATTTTGAGTATGATTTCCAGGAAAGGTAAATAAACTCAAAACTGCTGCCACTTTATCAGTAGAAAACCATAACTTGGTAGTTTTATCATGAGTACTGGTAGATTGATATTCAAGAAGACCAAGAACTCCTTAGAAATTACACAGTATATCATTTGAATTTATCGTGATTTTGTTATGACTAATGAATTTTTGTTCAATTGTCTACCTTCTTTCTTGTTGTTTATTTGTCTAGTTACAGTAGATTAAGGAAATATAAATAAAAGTAAAGAATATATTATATTTCCATTGTAACTTTATCTACTGGTAAAAGGAAGTTGAATATTACAAAAAGGATTATAGGTTCTGATTGATAACGTAATGCGTGTTAATGACCACATAAGGCCAACGTGTGATAAACTGCAAAAGCCAACGACTCGACAGACAACCTTGGCTAATGATTATCTTTGTCTTACTAAACAAGAACCATCGGATGGATATGAAGTAATGAATTAGTTATCTTAGTTCACACGTGAAACTGATAATCAATTTACGACGTTAAATGACCGATAAAAAATCTCACGGAGTGTGAACGTAATGTGTTTATGATAATGATTGAAAATAGCATGAGGGTCAGCAGTAATGTAGTCAGTCAACCGAATTCATGGTCGTGTCAATTAATGATCATTCAAGCGGATACCCAACTAAAAAGATAATATAATCGATTGTTTTTTTCCACCACAGGTTCACCAGTTTCTCGTGACATGAATATTCACGATGCATCTTTCCAGTAACTACTGAGCTACCTGATACAATACATCACGGCGAAGCTATCACTCGTACAAAGTCGGTATTTCATATACACATAAACCCAAAAGTTTTGCCTCACCGTGAACAAATTTTTCTCCTAATTGGTTAATCTATTTTAATAAATGAAACTACTAGAAGTTTTCAATATGTTTCATAATTTACTAATAAAAATTCAATTGAAGAACATAACGACTTCACAAGTTGACGATAATTAAAAAAAATATAGAGAGTATTTTTTCTGAGCTGATGCAAGCTTGAATACGTCTGCTACTGCCCATACATTTTACCAAATTGATAATATACCTGAGCGGCAAGAAGAAGCTATCATATTTTCGCGAGCTACCACTGCCCTTGTAAGAATGTCTCAAGTATACTCTATAGAATTCATATCGTGTGATACTGCTGGCCAACCCTTCAGTTTCGAAATACTAATTTACAATCCTGATATATGAGGTCGGGCGTTATCGCCATAAAAACGAAAGGCTCTCCAATAGCTACTTGCCACAGTCTTCCAGTCATTATTTCCTCAACATGACTCAATTATGTACGATCATTGGCCATGACATCAGATGAAAACATAGCACTTCCTGCAGCAGACAACTTTTTGTCATGTTCAAAAACAACAAATTCTAAAATTCTACAGGTAACGCCTTGTGCTCTACAGCTCATTGCAGTCGGTGAACTTCATGCTCAGGCTATAGTCGGGTTACTTTTATTGGTCGACTGCATCTCAAACCTGTCCATTTTCTAATATGATTTGATATTCTTGAAAGAATCAATAAAATGAAGAGAATAGCTGAAAATAACAATTATATTGAACCAAAAACCCTGAACTGAAATTACAATGGAATAAATACAAGCAACAATTGAAAATTGAACAATCAACAAGAAATAAAAAAATTAAATAAAAAAATTAAAAGATTTCAAGCCAAGTTATTTCACGACGTTTCAATTGTTAGTATCCACAATCGTCTTCGGGCGATGACTCCGAGAGATGACTATTTATAGGTCATTCGAGTGATCTCACCTATCCCCTCTTCCCTCCCATCGCTTCACCGGTTTAGTGGAAGCTGACCGTTTGGCGAAAGTTGGCCGTTTTCCGCTTGATTATGGGCTTCCATATGTTGCGTATCTCTACGCTCTCATAAACCAGTGTTTCTCCTTGTGGATGATTTCAGCTCGGGACCACTTGATATCATGTTGATTAGTCCAAACAAGCTCTGCTAGTTTCCTAGTTTCACCGATGTGGGATTCTCCGCACTCGCAGGTATTCCGGTAAATGGAATTCTTGGAATCGCTGTCCGCGTTTGGTGGCCTGGTTTTTGTGAGGCTGCTACGGGATGGTATTTCCGGATCTGAAGCAGGTTCTGATATTGTACGAACAAGCAATGACGAGTGAGCTGGTGCATTTTATCGTGATGTTGAAGTCATGAATTGTTTTTCTACAATTCCAGATGTTTTTTTCATATTGCTTCTCGCAAGCGACGCATGACTTCAAGACAATGCTCCGAACGACCATGTGGCAAGAACTCCTGATGCACTACGTCACGGAAGTCGAAGAAAGTAGTGAGCAAAGTCTTGACATTTGTTTGAACTTGCCAATTTTTTATCTGCCTCTCCTGGGCTCTTCCATTGGGATGATTGGACTTGGTTTCGATGTCATAACCATATTCACATTATTCGCCACCAGTTATGATATTTTTAAGTAAGTCTGGGTCACCGTTGATGTCATTCAACAATTCTTGAGCAATGCTCAAGGATTATCCACAACAGTTTTCTTCACTTCCTCAATATTTTCATCGGTTGTAGATGTGCTGGGGCGTCCAGGACGAGCGTCGTCATTCACATCTTCTCGACCTCCTGTTAAATGCTTGTACCATTTGTATTGAGTTTTCTCAATACAAATCCTTTTTCTGATAATTCTTCTTCCATATTTTCTGTTTCACTATCACTGTCGTGATTTATATCAATAATGAATTTATTTTCAGCAATAATATGGAACTGTCCAATCTCCAAATAGTCTTTGTCAACTAAAATTACCTTTTTAATTTTCTTCTGCCACTCTTCTTCGGTAATATTACTTCTTCTTTAACCAGCTCTATCACCTTCTTATCAAATTTTAGAAAATCATTTTTACGGTTGATGCTTTGTTTCAATTTTCCCCAAATCAACTCGATGGAATTGAAAACGCAAAAATAGGAGAGAAGTCTCAGTATGGTGTGTTCATATATTTCAGCAATACTCTCAAGGGCAAACACTTTTTCAAATGTTTTTGTCTGTAAAACTTCAAGTAATTTGGTTTTGGTATAGTTATCTTATAAATACAAATTGTTATCCATTGAAAAACTTTTTGTCATCTTTCCTTGGAGTTTTATTCTGTACTTTGATGAGCTGTCTCGAATAATGGGAAGAATTGTCATGATTTATTACACTATTCTCATACAAATTTGGGATCAATGTGTTTCCAAACCATTCCTCGAAAATATTAGCTCCCATGTAGTTATGATACTCAACATTGCAGTTCTCAAGTTTTTTTCCACATAATTTCAAAGAATACGGAACCTATCCTTTACTTCCTCTGCAATGCACAACGATTAGTCGCTATCCTTCATTTTCAGGCATGTTAGGCGTAAACATTCTCTATTTCGTCCAAATAGAAAATGTTCCGTTATTCTTGTCTATATTTAGTTATTTGTTCTAAGTATTTGTTACGCATTTCCCCTATTCTTTTGCTTTCCGTAACTGACGTTTATTTATCATTTTAAATCTAAATTCTAGTTTCTTTATCCAATTCTGAAGAGTTTTGTCACAGCAGCTCACGTTATGAGTGGAAGTATCAATTTCTTTCTTATGATTTCAGTAGTAGAAATCTCATTGCTTTTGTAACAGTCGTTAATTGTTTTTTCAATTATTTTATTAATTGATCCCGTATCATATCGCGTCACTTGTTCATAAGGTTTGTTTTTGACTATTTTACGTACAGTGAAAAAAAAATTTGATCAAATCTGATGTTGCTTGTAATAGTGTGTTTCCCTCGAAACCGAACTTGAGATGTAGATTCTTATATACATAGAAACATACTGTCTGTATTTCAATATTAAAATGCATCAGAATCTTATTCACTGGTACTTTTTTTCGTATTGTTCATCATCGCCATTAGAATCACTTATACAGTAAAAAGTTTGCGTTTTTATCGCACTCGTTATTATTATTAGTATTTGTCCAAGGACGCCACATTTTGAACAGATAACAAAAATTTCAAGTAATTATAACTGGACCAATATCGAATTTCAACACTCAAATCGCGATCAGTTCCTGAACTGAACATTCTATTCGTCTCCGTAACATGACTTCAAATTTAATTTTATGACTTCAGCCAATCATAAAACTCGGTAAGTGAAAATTATCTGATACGAACCGCCAATTCTTCAGTCTACGTAAACTAGTTGGCAGCGGCTTTATTTCTATGTATTGGTTTTTTGGCGTTTAAGAGAACCGCCACCTTTAACTATGGACAATACAAGTTACTTCGAGTATACTTATATAAGCTCAGCACGCTTCCATAAAAGCTTTTTTTCACAAATATTTTCACTTCTTATTATTTCACTTGATTCATTGAATTTATATTAGCACAGTAAGTATTCAAATGTTAATGTAATACCTTCGCCATCAACATTCAAGGATTAAGAATATCATGGGATACGAGTATGCATGTCAGTTACATAATTATTACCACTTTTTGCTGAATCATTTTCAGAAAAAAACTCGGAACAATAAGAGGAGAATCCAGCGTAACCTTGTTTCATAGTCATATCTTAGAATGATTCAGTTTATTGACCAGTTCGCCTCGTGATTAGAAACTTAAAAATGATAAGCATATAATTTGAAGTTGAAGCGTTTTCATGATCTCGTATGAAAGAATCTTCACAAAAAATTTGAACTAGAAACAAGTTTTGTAATCAATTAATTCCAACGGCAATTAATTTGAATAAGAAAATCATGTTTGATTAGCGAATTTATTTTTTCTAAGCTACTGAATCGAAGTTTGAAACTTGAAACGTGCTTTGATTGTGAATGGAGAATGGAGGCTGTGCAAAATCTGTTACTTTAAAGCAACCGTTTTTTCATTGCTGGCTCCAGAATTTCTACTCAAAGAGTGATATCTAAGTAGATGTATGGAACATATGTAATCATGACTTGTCTAGATCCAAAGAAACACACAAAACCAAAGTAAGATCTAAGATAACTGAATTGCCGTAGGAAACATATTGATTTTGGTCTTTATCAACTGCAATAAGTGGAAACTTTATATTCAGATCAATTGTATTATCGGGTCTGAATGTTCAAATCGGATTCTTCTGATCCCTCCAATAGTCCCATTACATAACAAAGAGATCCTAAACTCAAAAGGCAAATATTTTCAGCATGAATCAGGTTTCTGAAAAGTTTTCCACATTTTTTGTTAATTGACGGAAGACTAGAGAACTAAAAATTATTTTACTTGGAGATATCCTACTTTACGATATTCTAGCCAAATCCTCAGGATTTTCCAGCATCTTTGAGTACGCATAGGTCACTTTTGATCCAAGATCCATGTTGTTACTTGGACTAACTGATCGATAAATCAGCGTTTTGTTGCCTTCGTAAATAGTTGCTTTCAAAAATCTCGTACTGTCTCGTGTAAATTAGTTTTTGTTAAACATACTTTCTTCCACTTATACCTCCTCACTCTCTTATCGGGAACGGCAACTTCCCTTGGAATTTATTGAGGAGCTGTAAGAGCAGTACCTGTGCGAATGTAGCGATTCAAGTTGAATTGGAATCCAAGGAAGTTCCTTCCACATAAACGCAGTTCTCCATTTCTTAAAGACTGAAGTTCGAGGTGTACTGAGTTGAACCTCAAAACGATGAACAGTCATAGTCCGTCACGTATTTCTGATATGTACCAAATGTGCCAAGTCACTTGAAAACGTCCCGTGAAAGTATCTTTGAAAGAGAGACAAATCTCCAACCTTTCTTCAATGTTCCAGACCATCAAGGTTGCAAGTGATGTTCGTGTCTTCAATCAGGCGGATGGCTCTTTTCTGGATTGAATCTACCAACTTCAGGGTATGCTTAGGGGCGGAGCCACATTCGGAGCCACATAAACGCAGTTATTCAGATGGAACAGTGCCTAAACAGCGATGTTTGAGGTGTACCGAGTTGAACCTCAATGCTATGAGCAGCTACAGTCCGTTGCGTATTTCTGATATGTACCGCTCTTGGTGGAACCAAATTTGCCAGGTCACTTGAACACTTCCGTGAAAAAATCTATAGAAGAGAGACAAATATCCAACCTTTCTTCGATGCTCCAGGCTATCAAGGTTGCACGTGATGTTTGCTTCTTCAGTCAGGTGGATGGCTCTTCTCTGGATGGAATCCAACTTGCTGGATTATGGGTATGTTTGGGGAAAGAGCTTCATACATGAGAACAAAATTTCGCAGAGGTCTGATCTGAGCTTTATAAAGCATCAAAGTTTGCTGAGGTGTTTACAGTTTTCTGGTTCGAAGCAGTATTTCAAGCTTTTGACAAGCAGCCTTTTCAATTCCTGTGACATGGTTGTCACGAGACATATTGGTGTCCATTTAAATTCCCAACAAACTTATCGAAGCAAACAGCGGAATTGTCAGTCCTGACATTATTATATCCGGTTCGGAGACATTAATCTTTTTTGAGAAAACCGAAACAGGGGATTTCGTGGAATTGAATTCGAAATTACCTCTAGATGCTCATCAAGATATGCAACCTCCTGCTGCTGGTTAAGATGAGCATCCACAGCCGATGTCCTGGGAAGACAAGAGTGCTGTCGGTAGCAAAGCAATATATTGGATTCCTAGTTTTTCTCAATGAGTCGTTGATGCATAACGAAAGGAGCTATTGATGGAAGAAAAAAAAAAGAAGAAGAAATTTTTTTTCGCTTCCCCATGGTCTCATATTACGAATATCTCGTTGATGTATCTCATTCAGAGCCAAGGGCTTTTCATCGGTTTTTCCGATTTTAGACATACTCCGTGTATTGGATGTGACAGGTGACAGTGTCGATCCCGTTGTTGGTCTAACTTTTTTTGGGAAAAAGTCATTCAATTGAAAATATAAGTTTTGAACCCAGTACTTCATTAAAACCATAATTTCTCTCAGTGGTATCTTCGTCATGATCTTGGTCACCGTTGAAGAGGGGTTGACACTAGCATCTAGCGCTTGCGTAGGATTTTATTGTATCCAACTTGCAAATTCAGACATTGGAATGTGTGAAAATCGAACTTGCAAGAAGAATTTGTATGCACATTTCATATACGTAAGTCATATCAGTTTCAACAGATATTAGTGTCGTCGGTAACTTCACAAAAGCTTCACTTGAGTGCACGCGGTACTTTCCTGTGTAAATATGTTGTTTGCAGGCAACTACCACTACACAAATCACTACACTTATTGCTGCACAAACGTTACGAAAATATATTTTGTATAATTTATACAAAATAATATAATATGTAATAATATGTATAATATATAGTTTGTACCTGATTTTCTAAATCAGGTACAAACTATAGAACTATGGATAGCTGAAATACCGACGCAAGTTTAGCTTGCATTACAACCCGAACTTGAACTTCCTGGTCACACAAAAGTTCAATGCTAGCGTAAATTAGTTTTGAGCACTACTTCTGCTCAATAAAACAATAAAATAAAGTAACTGTAACTACGTTTCGACAAGTGAGAGCCTTTTCACCAATAGGTATGTAGGAGAAGTATTTCGGGTTATTTAAATAAAGTTGCTGGATTATGGGGATCTTGCAAAGATATTCGATTCCAAAGACTAGAAAAGTTTAGAGGAAGCTCATCCACACATTGAACTCTTTATTGATATTGAAATTTTGAAAATAGCCAGGCAGAAGAAAAAAGAAACTAGCTCATTATAAAAACACTTTCATGGCCGGAGTCAGGATTACTCGTAAAGATTACAAAGATTATGGCTGATAGGCCATAATCAAAAGGAGTCCAGACGTCTTCTTTTGTTGTAAACAGTTCAAGTGATGTATGCGTTGACACCGAAGATAAAAGTAGTATCTAGAGGTCCCAACAACCATCAGTAAAACATAACATGAGTACGGACCAATGAGGAGTGAGCATTCTCCTGGATATCTGACTTTCACCGTTCTCTACTAATATAAATACGAGTAAACAGTTCCCCAGTCAGTCGTTGCTAAGACTTTGAGATACTACCTTAGTTCTTGCAGAAAATGCATTCACCACTTGGTATTATAAGTTTATGTCAACCACCGCATACCATCCCGAATTTTGATCTCTCCCATCGTTTTTTTTTTTATGAATTACTGTGTTGAAATGAAAAGTATCGTAAAATTTTCTGATAAGTGTATGAGAAATTGGTTGTCGTTACTATTACTTATAGAATCATTGATGTATTACTGGAAATCAGTGGCGGCTCGTGCACTGGAGAACAGGGGAGGCTAAAGTCATGAAGACTATACCTATACACACAGAAAAGAACGCCGTAGGCGCGAAAATTTTTATGTTGTTGCACGCTTTTCTCAATACTAAAGTTAGGGCATGGGCATGGCAATGCGTAAAAAGTGCATGAGGAGCTATGGACTTTATTTCAGTTTGTAAACCATTTAAATGACCGGCCACGACCGTAGCCTCATCATAGGTTTGCGCAATTAACTTTTGCCTAAAATTATAGGTGTCACACGTACGAATTAAAAAATTAATCAAATCGTCAGCTCTGCGCCCAGATGAAACATGAAAACTCATAAAACATTCTACCACATCACCGTGTTTGACATATCAACAAACGATTGAAAGTTGCGAAGTTTGGTTGGTGTTTAAGGTGCCCGAAGAAACGCTACCGTTTAAAAAAGTGCCAAATTGTGAATCATATTTGCCCCATAACATTTAAAGTTCCTTGTAATTGCCGTGATTAATTGAATCTTCGGTTTCATCGTGTCCGCGAAAAGCTAATTCTTGGAAATCCAAATAAATCGTAATATCGATACATCTTTTTAAATTCGACCGATTTTCCCTAACTTGATTATTAAAAGAAACTATGGTCTTTTTCTGAGCTGTATCTAAAGCTGTTGCTATGTTTCATTTGCTAAACAATTTTAATTTACAAGACGAAAATTTATGCTCCTTAGATTTAAAATGTGTTTCTGTAGAACGAATTAAATTTTTAAAATCGGAGTATCCTATTTTAGACTACGTTTGGTATTCGGTTTGTACAGAAAATAAAACACAGGGCTAACAAAAAAGTTTTTCTTGTTTAATGGAGCCGGTTAACTAATCGTATTTTTAGTACCCAATAATATAAATCCTCGATTTTGTCGATCATCTGACGCTTTAATTGAAATTAAATTTGGTTGAGGCCTTCCCAGAGTTTGAATACTGTGAAATTCATTATCATAAGATAAATACTTAAAATTATTTGTCAGCAACCAATCGACTATATCGTCAGATTTGATTTTTTAATTTCGTCCAACTTATCCATAATAAATAAAAAAAAAATACCGATAAATGAAAAGCTGAAAACACCTTGAAATTGAATGAAAATACTTTAAAAACCCATTAAAAATATTACCAAAAAGCACTGCTTAATACAATAATGCCTATTTTATACACAAATAATATCAAGAAACACTAAAACAATTTACCGAAATATTTTTCAGTCCCGGTCCGTCACGACATCCCGTGCGAATAATTACAAACGCAGTCGTACACTAACGGAGACCCACTGGGGGCTAACCTCCTCTAACGCTATAATTTCCGCAACTGAAATTACAAATCGGTACGTATGTCTCTGGTTGGTTCGGTCTCGCGGAGCTTGTGTTTTTTTAAACAGTCGGAGGCTTGACTCCCTTGCAACGTATGGCATTTATTATGTCGGGTTGATGGTTCATTTGTTATTTGTTCATATGCGGTGCGTTTGAGGTTTGTTGATGCAGGATACAGTGTGGTACGTACGGCGTAGTGAGTGATAGTATTTTTTTTCGGGCATAATGTGTATTTATATTAGAAATTAATGGTAATGTAATGATAACCAAGCATTAAATAAAATCATAATTATTTGTCAAAATCTTTAAGGTATTGCGATGAATAGCCTCACATTTTATAGGGAGACTAAGCCTCCCTTTCCTCCTCTGACAAGCCGCCGCTGCTGAAAGTGTATATAGGAGTTCACCTTTTTGAATTAGAATGAACTAAGTGAGATTTGGGAATACTTACTCCACTTCATCTCCTGATAACGCAACTGTGTTGGTGAAATAGACGACAAAAACAGTGTTGCAGTTTTCGTATGTGGAAGTTCTGCAGTTTCGTCTTTATAGGACGAAACTGCATCAACGTTAGTTACAAATAAAAGTGGTGAAAAACATACAAAGTTTCAATTCTTTTTTCTTCATTATGATTTCCTACCACATAGTAATGGCTACATCCATAAATTTTTAGTATATAGAACACTTTTTGATGAATAAACGGTTCGAAACGTAGGCATACAATTTTCAGGCAAATGCCAATAAAACTAATTATTCAAATTTGACAATATTCAGTTGATGAATTGATGGATGTAGCCGTTACTACGTGATAGGAAATCATAATGAAGAAGAGAGAAATCAAACTTTCTATGTTTTTTATTACTTTTATTTAAAGTGGTAAAAAACATAGAAAGTTTCATTTCTCTTTGCTTCAATATTCAGTTGGACTGGCACCAGTACACCTAGATTGAAATTTGTAGTGTGAAAATTGTATAATTACTATCATGCATGATTTGGAAATAGTATTTTAATTGAATCTATTCATTATAAAAATATTGGTGTGTCCTGTAAGCTTGAACCAACGGTTCTGGGAAATATCATAAGTGATATTTCATCTAATATAAAATGCGTTGTAAATTTTCAACATCAGCCACCGAAAATGATGTTTTCAGCTGTAGAAAACCTTTGAATCTGAATATTCCATACATTTTTTTGTTCTTACATATTTGAAGAATTCAAAATATCTCTAATATTTCCAAATACAACCTTTCTTATTAATCAAGGATCATTTCGATAGTCTAATGAATGTGGAAAAGTTCATGATTTTTCAAATCTGAATTCCCTTTCACATTCATTTGAATAAAACATACATAAGGTTCAATAACAATATTTGATAAAAACAGATTAAGACAAATTTTTGATATCCCAGGCATCTTTTCTTTATAGAAAAGAATTAAGCCTATGTTACTCGCTGACGATATAGCTTTCTTTAAGTGAAATCATTTTTACAAGTAAAGTAGTTTTTAAGTGTATCCACTAAAAACAAACGAACAAAAAAAAACAATTTTTTTTATATTATTAATTTAATTAAATTTTTTATTTAAAAGTACATTTACTTAATATACACTACGTTTGAAATTTTTACAAAAATCGAAGTGGAATAAACATGAAATACAAATCAATTAACAGAATTGAATTTATAAAAAGTGGTGATTTGTTCCCTGTTGTTTATGAAATATGACATATGCCTCCTCACTCACAAGCCATTTTGATGAAATTGTGAACACGTGTGAATCGTTGTATTCATAGCATATGCCACTCTCTATAAGGGTGTCTTCAATATGCTGTGTAATGCTCCTTGTAAGTAGCCTCATTGTGATCCGAAAGTGCATATAAATTATAACGACAAGAAGCCACATTGTCTGCTGCATAATTATTCATATCTAATCCTTCTAAAGAAAAGTCAATGGCAACATTCAATTTTGCCTCTGAATCTTTACGTTGGAGAGAATCTTTATAAATGAATTATATTATATATATACTTTGAGATTAAGCGTACAGGAAACCATCTTATAATATTGGTAAAAATTATCATTATTCAATGAAATGGAGTCCGAATCCACTACGTCATATTCCTAACTTATCTTCCAAAATAAGTAGCACTATAAAAATCACTATCGAAATGTGTTTTCCCTAAATTGAAAGTAAGATCTATTATGACAAGTTATGACAACAATTAAATACTTATATTTATTATAAAACTCGTTCAGATTAATCGACATTTATGATGTAGGTACTTGTCTTTTTACGTGTACATTATTTTGTCATCATTCATGGTGACTGACATTCCTCAATATTTACGTAGAACAAATTTAGTTGATTGAAGTGAATAATTTATTGGAAAGTTGGTCGATCTTTATATTTTCCATAGTGACGTGTCCTACCGCTTAGTTGAACCAATGAATGCATCGGCATGTTACAAAAATAAAACAATAATCAAGGAAATTGACGAAGGGAATGTCAAAACTATAGATTATTAACTGAGTAATGGTTCCTACGTCTGTAGATCAATAGATATTCGGTTGTAGATTGCTGGAAAACTTGATTTCTTAATCGATCTCAAAGTATTTGTCCTATTTATATAATTTGATATTCTATTGAAGTTTATGTAAAGCGTAGGAAACGAAACAATGAATAATAATACAGCTATTTTATTTCAATTGATTCGAAGGGTCAAATGTTACACATTCTTGAAAGAAATAGTAATTATTTATTTAGTTCAGTCCATGGATTTTTTTTTCGAAGAAGTCACGTCAATTTGTACACCGAAACTTTCAGAATATTATAACTATAGTTTCAAGTACTTTAGAAAAATGGGACTAAAAATATATGTACAGTTAACATGCTACTTCAGTTTTTAATTTATTGGTCTAACTCAGGGTACATTAGGAACTGTTATATTTTCGATCAGTCAGTAGCTAGTTGATTTGAATAGTTTTAGCTATGTTATGCTTTAGTTATGCTAAAAGTATTTGCTGAAAGTAATTTCAAACATATTCAGCATATAACAATATAGGAAGATAAATATTTCATAATAAAATCATGAAATATTCATGACTTCCAACGTATTTACACACTAGATTTTGGTAGAAAACAACTACTCGCATGAAACCTTCACCTAAAAGAAAAATTGTTAACTAGTAACAGCTCTATCTCGTGAACAAAACCCCAAGCTGATTTTTACTAACCGAGTCATAAACTTTACTTTATTCATAAATTTCTTTATTGAAAAACAATATCGTATTTAGAATAATTTTTTATCACAATATTATTTTGATTACAAAAAGAGCATAAGTAGTTAGGAACGTAAAATGAACAATAACAAGTTATACAAAATTTGCTTGTAAAAAAACAATTATTAAATAAGTTGAGACACATTAAAAAAGTTGAAAATAATTGTTGCTTTCCTAAATATTATCGACCTCTTCATCTTGGGCATCGAGGTACACATCAGATTAATTGCTCGAATTAAGGTCCTCATAAAATTTTCTTTATGTTGGACCTATAAAAGAAAGTTAATAAAATTTTTTTTTTCAGTTGGTATCATTGGTGATCTCTGATACCTAGGAGGTGGCGAAAGTTTTCCTACCTTCCTTTTTTTCTTGAAAGGAACTGTTTTAAATTGTTCATTGCCGTGTGTAAATTTATAGAAAAAACTTCCAGAATTAACTTTGCGGTGAGTTAACCACCTAACCTTTGTGATAAGTCTGAAATGAGCTGTATGATTTCAGGCAAATGTAAAACATCAAATATATTACAATTGGTAAGTATATTTGAAAAATATACAAAAATGGGTATGGGAAACCAAACCACCTATTGATGTATCATTTGTGACCTCTAGGTACAATTTTAGAAGTCATTACAGTCAATACCGTATGAATGAGTCATGAAGTACGACAAAACGAATCATTTTTAAACAAAACAACTGTTATTTGTTTCGTCTCGACATGTGCACCTCAGCATTGTTTGTTCACCCGAGTTAACGGCTGTTCTCCATAGCCTACTTTCCCAAACGTCTTTGATAACCCAGTTCAGCGAAAGTAACTGAGATGTCTGAAAAAGTGCCAACAGAATGGCGTCAGTTTACAACCTTGCTGAACTTTATATGGTAGAATTATGTTAATTTGTTCGTGCATATGTGATGAACGTGACATATATATTTTTTTCATGTAACAAGAGATAATCGATATTCTTATCCATCAAATTGGTGGGGTGAGTTGAGTTGGTGGTGAGTTTCAAGAACTCTCGAGTAAAAAATACGTCGAGAACAGTGCCTTTCAATTTCAATCGAAACAAAACCATTAATTCATCGATTGCGTAGTTGACTTTTAGAATGCTAGGAACGAGTTTTGAATTTCTGAGTTTTTACATGTTATAGGTTTTTCCACATAAAATATGATATCTTTAATATTCAATCAGTTATCAATTCACAGAACAATAGGTGGGTATAACCGACATTTGTATGAAAAAGAAACAACATATAAATTATTCTGAATGAGTTTCTATTCCTATGACCTTCATTCTACAAAATTCAGAATATATATTTATCCAATGAAAAAGGATTACTATACCATACAGATTTTTCAATTGTGTTAGTCATACATGATGTGGATGTAGATCCACTGTAGGAGAAAATGGTTACCATGGCCAAAATTGTGAATTCAGTTCTAGCAGATTTTCAAGACATCATTCCATTAATGATTTTATAAAAAGAGCTCTAGCTACTGCAGAGGTTCCTTCAGTTCTTGAACCCCTTGTTGTTAGTAGAGATAATGGAAAGCGTCCAGATGGAATGAGCCTAATTCTTTGGAAATTGGAAAACCTCTAGTTTGGGACTTCACTTGAATACAGTTGCAGCTTCACACCTTGCCGCTACGTCTAATTCCACTGGTGCAGCTGCTATGATTATAGAAAAACAAACATTTCGGAAATGTTCCACTTTGCTGAGTTCCTACTGTTTCTTTCCTATTGCAATTGAAACATTTGGTATTTTTGGATCTCATGCTTCTGAATTATTGAAAGAGGTTGGTAGAAGAATGATGAATTCCACCAATGACAACAGTGCCTATTTATTTTTAATTCAAAGAATCAGTATCGCCATTCAAAGGGGTAATGCCACATCTCTATTGACATTAGATGAAATATTCCTGAACCCATAAATCGAATCGAAATTTCCTATGAACAATGCAAAATGAAGTAAGCAGATTGATCATTTCACAATTGTCTCAGAAGATGTAGAGGAAAATAAACAAGTTCTGGAATTATCTTTCTCGCACAAATTCGAAAAAACCACCATGAATATATCTAATTCACTTTCAAGCAATTTAACTTCAAAATCCATATTTCGTTGGTCCAATGATGGGGAGAATCATCGCATCCGTGATTACTGGAAAGAAAACAGCAGTGACGAACGTATCATCAGCAGCTAATAATAACACAATTAGATCAGTGATACATTCCAAAACCCTTGGGCCTGATGGGTTGAAAAATATTGGTAACATCTGTTTAATGAACAGTGTAATCCAATGTTTATCAAATAAGAGATGGTTACTGGAATATTTGAAAAAGGATGAGTACCTGAAAGATATCAATACTAATATTTTCAGTACGGAGGATGCTTTTTTCAAAGCTTTCTCAGAAGTTATCAAGGAATTGTAGTCTGAAGATATATTTGATAGAGCAGTGAACAGTCTCCTTAAAAAGTCAGATTTAGAGTTTTGCCCCACGATTCATGGGTCATGCGTATCAAGACGCCCAGGAGTCCTTTCGTTATCTTTTGGAAGATTTACATGATGACGTTAAGATAATTATTGAGAAACCTACACCGACCTCAACGGAGATTAACGAAAAATTACGCGACAGCGGACAAGCAAAAGAGTCGTGGCTGATTTATTTGAGTACATATAACTCTGAGATTGTAGAATATGTTCTTGGTCAATTAAAATTCACGATGAAGTGCACACATCTGTAACCTTCGATCCTTTCTGGGATTTGTCACGACCCATACCACAAAGAAGTGGCCAATTGAATTCATCACAATACTTGAATTTCTTCACAAGAGAGAAAATTTTGAATGGACATGAAAAACCCACGTGTTCGAGTTGCAAAGAAAGAAGAAAATGAACAAAGTTTCTATCGATCCATAAATAAATTTCCCCGTATTTTAGTCATTCATTTTAAAAGATTCTCTCTAACAGAAAAACTTAGAGTCAAGTTAAATATTGCTATAGAATTTCCTCTAGATGGATTAGATATGAACAATTAAGCAGCAGTCAATGTGACTCCTTGTCTTTATAATCCATATGCACTTTCGAATCACAGTGCAGTCATCTCTATACTGGCACGTACTACGAATAGAATGATTCATATGTGTCACCAATTTTACCAAAATCGATTGTGAGTGGAGATGCATATATCCTTTTTCATGAAAAGTGGAAACGAGTTCGTATCTTTGGGGGTTTTGAAAAGTTATTTTGGGACTGTTGTGTTTAATTTTATAATGTATCTCAATTAAATTCGATATATAATTTATTTTACCTATACAAGATCTATTTTTGACATACTGAAGTGCTTTAATTGCACAATGAAAATTTCATAACTTTTGTATTGTAACAATTATGAACAAAAACAATGATGTTGGAGATTTTCCTAAAGAATATCTTCCAAATGAATTGATCAAGTATTGCATACAAATCTGTAATAGGGTTTTGTAAAAAAAATAGTATATGCGGATTTCGGGTTAAATAGAACAATTCAAACCGCGCTAAGTTTTGCAATAAATGAAATAATGTTAAGTCGAGTTAGGTTCATAGTGAGTAGGTCACGAGGGTTTTATTGTGGGTCATATCAATTTAAACTCCATCAAATAAATCCAGCTTCATAACGAAACTGATTAGTTGATTTGGTGAATGTATTTCAGGTTAGTCAGTCGGTAATAATCTTGATATCGCAATTATAGAAATTGGTGCCAGTCATTCACGAAAAAACCTATGCATTCGAAATATTTACCGAAAAGTTGTAACTTCAAAATTCATTCAAATCTGAAAAACTAATGTACAGTTCGAAGAGAAAGTACAGCTGAATACTTAAAATTTTGAGTGAGGATGCATTTTGTTGAGTAACGACGATTTGTTGTGCGAATGTTGAATTTTTTTTACCTAAAATTTTGAGTGAGGATGCATTTTGTTGAATAACGACCATTTGTTGTGCGAATGTAGAATTCATAGTGAGAAAAGTATCATCACGAACCTGTAAAATATATATCGTGATAAATAACGGTTGAGAAGTTTCAGGTATAGAATCGCTTTACTTACAACCGAAAGGTCGTGAATTCGCGTTCCAAATGGAAAATAGTTTTTTATTTCGATAATTTCTATGGTATTACGTTTCGTTGTTACAGAAATTCTCCTCCGGGGTTGAGCTATAATAGAAATATAGACTATTTTAAACGTATATCAACTTGTGAATTATGAGCTAGCTGCAACCCAGCTGTCGAGCCTGAAAAAGAATTTGTTACAAACTTTTTGGCTCTACTTTAGCCTGCCATTTCTCCGAAAATTATATGAGGTGCCCCGCCTAGGTAGGATCATGTATATCCCTTGTGCCTTTCATCCCGGTTGCGGGTTGCAGTGGAGAGTTCGAATATACCCACTAATTTTAGACTTTTCTATCTCATGTGTCAATGGGTCAAACGCTTTCAATATATCTGAGAGCATATCTATCTCGCTTTTTAATGAAGATTTTATCAATTTTGTTAACTGAAAAATTGCACTGTGGTTAGATCGATCTACCTATTCGTTATTATATAGAAAACTTGTATTTATACTAGACTATGTGATGGAATCAGCTTTTACTTAATGAAAATCCAAAAGATATTCAAGAAATACTTCATTGTATTGACACACCTGAAGAAGCTATTGTATAGCCAAACACGTGTTGAGTTTTTGTAGAACTGTTCAGTAAAATCTCACAATGATGTGTATCTTGAATACACATGACTAGTTAAGACAATTTGTCGAAACTTGGTAAAATGTGAAAACATGCTAGCATGTTTATAATCCGTTACCTAGTGCAGTGATTCAATAATTTTTCTGAAGAATTTTATTAAATTCGAAACGTTGGCAAAGAAAACAATTGTTTTTTTGAGATAAATTGATCGTGTTACCCAACCAATCTTTCTTCAGCATATTTATAGTTCAGTGTCTTTTCATAGGTTCTGAATTATTTTTTCACAAATGGGTTTCACGAGGGATTGTTTGAACACTCAACCATTATTTTCATCTTTACCCCATTGAGTAGCCTAGTAATTACACTTAGCTCGGCTACACCCCTATTTCAGGCTCGTTTTAGATTTTTTTCAATGATTTCTTTGATTCTATCATATCACTGGGGATTTTCAACAAATAATAATGCAACAATTCTGTTCCTTCAGTACAAGATTCAGTACGTCATAGAAATACCCACATTCTCAATGAAAGGTAAGATTTACAAGTTTACTGACTTCAAATACACATTCGCGGAAGAAGTCTACATACCGTACCTTGAATATTGCTTTATTAATGAATTCCGACAGAGTAGGTAGTAGACTGTGACAGTAATAATCAAGTATTTCACATTTGAATAAGTACTTGAATACGACCAGACCTATCAGTGATATGTAAATTGACTACAACAAACACTTGGAGAAGAAAAGTTAAGTGGCCACTTGTTAATTTTATTTTCCTCAGACACAGGATATATATGAAAAAGGGGGTTGCTTGGGTAACAGGATGAATTTTTTCTTTAAAAAACAATTGTATTCTTGCCGACGTTTCGAATTGAATTAAATTCTTCTTCAGGGCTATGTAACAATGAATTTTCATGAATATACCTTCCACAAAACTTATTTCAATTTCACAAGAAATAATGGGTTCTCATTTAAATTACTCACCGAAAAGTAGTTTTTTCGTGTTGATGATAATACTTTTTTTAAAATCATCAGATATATTAGATACGTATTTATATAAAAATAAAAAACACATTGCAAACAACAAACTTTCGAGACAACACCAACACAAAACGACATGAAACAAACGAATGGCTTTGTCTCTGATTCTGATAAGGTGGTGTATGTTCATTAATCAATGACAGAAAGAAAAATAATGAAAAAAGTGTAAATTATTCAGGTATTTTACGTATCAAATTAAAATATGCGGTATTAAGTCCATCTACACCTCTTCTAGTGGTAATACTATCGCATTTGAGGGTATGTATCATTTCGCTCAAAAGTCT
>WOGP01000679.1:455-22682 GCA_015342065.1 Leptinotarsa undecemlineata | reverse complement strand
TTTTGTTCTGCAGGTAACTGAGATATCTGCTGGCCTAAAAGCTCTGGGACACCCGGTATATATGTATATATGTATGTATATATGCAGTTTACATGTACTCAGGATGAAGATGAAGAAGGACAAGAAGAAGAACAAGACGAACAAGAAGAAGAATTTGAAAGTTACGACTCGGACGATTAAATTTCACTACTTTTTTTTTAACTTAAATTGCTTTCATCTTTTCAATCTCTGCTAATATCCATTATTTTGCAAGTTTCAAATTAAACAGGATCACAACTGACTCGTGGAATAGGCCTGCTGGGGAACCCACATTAAAAAAACGCGCTAAGTACACTACCTCATAGATGGCGTGGAAATGTGTGCATATTATGACGATTACAACTTTTTGAATCGTTATATCTCAAAAATGGTGGCTTGTAGGAAAAAAGATTGATACATTTTTTGTAGATAATTTTATAATCTAAAATTTTTGTCTGAAGTATTTTTATGATAAACTTACCGTTTTGCTGAAAATGGCGAAAAACTGATTTTTTTGGCCTTTGACCTTGAATAAAATTTTTTCCATACAGAGGAAAGATGGGGAACTTTCAAATTTCATTTTTAATCATATTTTAAACAATCTTACTGATTTTCAGCTTGGTGGCAATTTAGGTAGCTTCGAATGTTTAAATTGGCCGGACTAATAAAAAAGTTCTGTTACACCTTATACAGATTTTTTTAGCTGATTCTACTATCGCATCTCAGAAACTAGTTACGTTGTTAAATTTTGTCTAAAAAACCGGCCTCTATAAATAGAATACATCAGTATATATGCGACTTCAACATAGTCAAAGGTTTGTCGACTTACTGTTGCAAGGTGATTGCAGCTTCAATGGTCTGGATTTATCCAAGATTGAACCAGGAGGAAAAATTGCTCCGTTTGTAGGCGTCGGTAATGGGGTCGATGGATATTTAGGAGGAGTTGTTGAAGGTGTCCTGAAGAGCGGCATGGCTGTCATTCTGTCCAAAAATGAATCTAGCTGCTTCAACGATAAAGCATTGTGCAGGGTCTCCAGGGGTCTAATTGAAGGAACTCCACCAAATCCTTCAATAGCTAAAAATCATATTCACCGTCCATTAATTCATCCTTCAAATTCGTCATTTCTCGGATAAGATTTCTGATGCGATTGATAAGTTTTTTGAAAAAAATTGATAGAAATAAATTTTTGAAATGAAGTATATTTCTTTCCCAATTTGTTATGAACATGACAAAACACGCAACACTTGTAATAAATATCTTTTTGTTTGTACAATTGATGAAAATAGTTTTTGAAAATTATACTCTTCAAAACTGATATTTTGCTGATCGAGTGGAAAGTCTTGATTTCGCTCAATTTTTTGATGGGCCAGAGAACATTACGGTGATAGTGCTTAGAGCTAGTTATGTTCAAAGAAAAGAGAAGCATTCTGTGTACAGTGAATCCCAAAAATGTTGCAGAATATAAGTTTATAAGAAAGCAAACAGTTCGAATGTTGAAAGTTCAAAGCCAATACGATGACCAATACTTGGCTTCAACGCTATATATAGCTTCTTTCTAACACAGTTTATCTTACTGATTAACAAACTTGTTTCTGTGATTTTTTTCGAATATACAACAAATTATATTATACCCTGGAAATATAGTCTACTTAACAGTCAGTTGGCCCTATGGTAAACACAGTATTACTTTCAATAAAGCGAAATAAGCCTATCCTAAATAAACAAACCTAAATGGCTTGTCAGTCTTTTAGTATGAGGTCGTCACAAACGTCTATAAAAGTGCACATGTTAATGTAATAGCTGTTTATAGATACCCTTTCTATATATACTGAAAAGTTTATCAATTGGAAAAAACACAAGTATTTTGAAAATCAAATCATTAAGTATAAATCGCATCACAAGTATACAGGATGTTCCTAAATATTATGAAAAGAATTAAAGGGGTGATTCTACGGTTGAGTCTGAGAAGGAAACACTTATAAATCCAAACACTAAAATACTTCGTTAATAAAATATAATATCAGAGATAAAAATATTTTTATATATAATAGCTCAAACTTTCAATACTTTCTTAAATTTCATTGTACGCCTCATAAACTCACAGAGGGTGTTACTTCTTTCAGATCCCGACCCTTTCAATCCTTTCATTTTTTATGATGGTAGTTCTAATTTGTCCTAAAAAACAGATAGCTAAGTCTGTCCTGAAACATTCCAAGATTGACTACTTGAACTGGCCGATACTTGATGGAAATCCATATTAAAATTCATTCATATAGTTATTGTGAGATTCTTTCATTCCTGCTTTAAGAAATTTGTAGAGCGAAACATTTGTCACGGAATTTGTTGCACTTTTATGGTGAAAATCTTACATTAAACTGTATTAGTAAGTTTCAAACATTCTTGTTTCTTGCTCTATTTAAATTTTTCACACCATTCAAAGATATATGGGGTAATAGCTCAACTGTTCAAAAAAGAAATATATTTCCATTTCTATGTAAAGAATCTCAATGACAAATAATTACAAATACCATAATTTCTACTAAAAACTGATATTAACAGAAAAAACTTCTAATCTATTATTCATTAGTTTGAAAATTATAAAAATTTCTTTAAGTTCTTCTATTCATATAATACCTAGATTGGCATAAAGACCTTGATAAGGTTATGGAAAGTAACCAATGGGCATTGCTCAAAATCTAAACGTTAGTCATTAAATTGTTTATAAAATTTTTTGAATGATATAATTTTTCTTTACCACAAGTACCAGCACTTTTTAGCATCAGTTTTGACAAATAAGAATTGCTTGCCTGTTTTGTATGAAGACATATCACAGAGTTCAAGAAAAATAAATTTGGCTAATGTACGATGGTGCACCAGCCCACTCCAGATTTATAGTTCTGGAAAAATCAAAATCAAATTTACCATAATAAATAGGAGAAGAGGTCCTTAGTCGTGGCCACCTACGTCACCAGACCTGAACAGTTTATATTTTTTTATGGATCATCTCAAGTCCATGATGTATACAAAACCAGTGCATGCGGTAGATGATGTGAGAAACAATAAATTCTGGATGTCAAGTTATAATAAAAACCACCGGAAAATTTGAAGGTACACACGATTCAATGACAAGACGAGCGGAGGCCTGTATTATGGCTAAATAGTGGTTTTCCAACAACTATAAAGAAATTATTAGTTCAAATTGTTTTCGCTGTTTATTGTATCTTTATGTCTCATAAATTGTTAAAAAATTTCATTACTTTTCAGTAATTATTATAACCAAACTATTAATTTTAATTGTTTCTGTACCTTTATTTAATTA
The DNA here is from genome assembly GCA_015342065.1 of Leptinotarsa undecemlineata. Classification (NCBI taxonomy): domain Eukaryota; kingdom Metazoa; phylum Arthropoda; class Insecta; order Coleoptera; family Chrysomelidae; genus Leptinotarsa; species Leptinotarsa undecemlineata. The sequence continues at coordinate 19,344 of WOGP01000679.1, read as the reverse complement.
AAAAAAAAGTATTTTCTAAAAATATGATAGAACTGACCGATACTTCATGAATATCCATTATAACGTATTCAAAATAACTCTTAATGTAAGATTTACACTTAAAGTTTACAAAACCGCGAGACATGTTTCGCTTTACGATGGCATCCTCGGACGTCACAATACAGGAGTTAACATTCGAGTAACTTACCCCAAACATACCCCTCAAACAGTTTAAAATACAGGGTCTTTCACGATGAGCGTTCGTTAGGAATATATGGAGAACGATTCAAAATAAAAACTTGAAATTTTGTGGTAGTGGATTTTACAAAATGGCCTTCTTAACTAAAATATTTTCAACTTCCGGTCTCTTTCCGTTATACCAGAAGTTGAAGGCAACTTCCTTATTTCAAATGGAACACCCCGTATTTTATTAAATTTTTGAATTTCTCAGCGCATTTTAGGCCCACTTTGTATAACAATGCCTATACCCAAATTTGTTAGTTTTCGAGATATTAATTTTTTTCTGAAAATTTTGACAGTTACAGCACCACTCATAACTCATAGACAGTAACAGTTGAAAATGTGAAATTTCACAGAATCACATCTTAAGCATCAAGTCATTTACAGGGTGGTCGAAATAAGGAAGTTGCCCTCAACTTCTGGTATAACGGAATGAGACCGGAGGTTGAAAATATTTTAGTTGACAATTCCATTTTGAGAAACTTTGTACTACAAAATTTCAAGTTTTTATTTTTAATCGTTCTCCATATATTTCTAACGAACGCTCGTCGTGAAAGACCCTGTATAGAAGCAGAGTATGCTTGAAACAATGAGCAATCTTTTTGTTTCTTTTTCGAAAAGTAACCATGGACACAGTCAAAAAATTGGAAGGGTTGAAAGGATCAGCGCCTGAAAAAAGTAAAACTATAGAAATATCAATACTTTTTTTAGCCAATCATGGAATAGAAGGTTGTGTGCCAAGTTCAAACTTAATGACTTCAGAAATATACCAGGCGTATTGTATTATTTACTCTCCACAATGTGAAAAAATAAAACTTGACATTTCAACGACCTGAATCTGGCTCCTTCGGAATTTAAAATCAGCTATTTCACAGTTTACTTCAAATATTATTCATCAATTGTTTTCGACAGATGTCAAAGACAGATGTCACTAGAACATTTGAAATATATCATGTTTGAGAAATTTGAAAATTAAAACAACATTCTAGTAAAAAATGTAAAATAGCTGATTTTATATTCTAAACACTGTGCCTAATTTACTTAGCCGAAATTTAAGGGAAGTAACATACAATTCTTAGCTCTTGTTTTCAATAAGCATGTTTCTCCATGCCCTTAACTTTTCGATAGGTAAATTTATATTTAGTATCAGCATTGCACCCGTGCAGAGCCGGGGCGGCTCGCTAGTTACTGATAATCAGAACATTTTCCTTTCAGAAAAAATTTTTGATTTTACGCATATCTTTTCGGGATAAACTGGAAGTTTTCCTTTCTGTATTGGCCGCGGTGGTAGTGCGCCCGACTCACGATCGGAAGGCCGTAGGTTCGATTCCCGCCTCGAACAGATATTTTTCTCGAGAAAATATATTTGGTTGAAGCTGGGATGATTCTCCAACCGTGTTAGGAATCACACGTTAAAAGGCAAGACCTCGTTAGTCCTTAGCTCGCACTAGTTTCTCAACTTCTGAAAGTTGTCGTTCGTGACACCCCTTGAAAATTTCAAAGAACACGTCAATTTTTATTTCTAGGGGTACCCTAAACTTCACCCCTCTGCGGTTAGCAACTACCCCGCCTACAATGGCAAGGGGGGTCGAGTAATACATCATTTGAAAAGTCTTTTGTCCTTCTATTTCTGCAATTTTGTTCAAAATTGGTTCAATGGTTATTGAGAAATTGAATATTGAACGTTCTATTTAAGAAAAAACTGAAAATTAGCTGTTGGTTATTTTATTGAGGAAAAAAACAGAAGTAATATCAATGGCAAAGATTCAACATTTCATTTCTCAATAACGATTAAACTAATTTGGAAAAAAAAAAGAAGTAATAAAGGGATAAAAGACCTTTCAAATGAAGTATGACTCGACCCCCCATGCCATTGAAAAAAATATGGGGTTAGTTGCTGACCGCAGGGAGTTGAAGTTTCGGGTATGATTTCCATATCAGAATTAGTCTCCCTAGAAATAAAAATTGACGTGTTCTTTGATATTTTCGATTACACGTCCGTTTCTGACTTACAGGGGAGAGCCGGTTTTCGTTGGAACGCCCAATAAAAACTCTAATTCAGAGTTTAATCCCAACACCACCAACGTTATTTTTAAAACCTCAACACATGTTTCAATCACCAAGTGATTATCTTCAAGAGGAGTTTATTAATCTTCCTCTTGAAGATTATCACTTGGTGATTGAAACACGTGTTGATGTGTTGAAAATAAAGGGTTGGTGTTGGGACAGAACTTCAGTAATATTCATTTCTACACCAAAGGTTCCATACAGTATATCACAATGACTCTTCCAATATTTAACTCTCTGTTATATTTAAAATGAAGCCTTTTAGGATATTGATTCATAAAGTTTTTTCTCAGAATCATGTATGTATAGAATCACCCCGTTGAATATCTATATGACATATAGAAACACGCTGTATTTATACGTTCAGTGGTACCTTAAAAATTGTATTAGATCAATAAAATCGAGCAATATCATCGTTACCACACTCACCTGTCGCACTCGTCGTACTGGATATCATATCTCTCAAGTTCGGAGCGCTGGAACTACCCGATATGACCGCCGTGGAAAACAGCGAATTCGTACTACCTCCTACCAGCTTCTTCAAACCTAAAGGCCCTCCTCCGTACCCGAAACCTAGCATCTTGAAATAGCTCATCTGCCCAGCAATACTGTGTCGGTGGCGTTTGACGTTCTGGCTGCACTCTGCATTGGACATGCAAGGGGTCACACATGGGGTAGGGTGAGATAGTGAGCGAGACGTGCTATGTCTCCTTGGGGGTGACGTAAAGAAAGAGAGTAGGCAGGGAATGGCGCGCCGATTATAAAGCAGGCAACTAGTCTCGGGAACATGCTCTGGATAGAAGCTGAGGGGAAGGTAAGGGTACTCGGTGGGGGGTGAAAGATGGGCACTCGCGTCCTGCTCGCGTACTAAACTGTCACTGTATTTCTTCAACAGGAAGTTTTTATCTGTGTAACCGATCCATTCTCCATCTAGAATGTTGGGATCAGAAAAAGACCTGTGCCTGGCTTCCTTGCCCGGCTTAGTCTTATCGTTCTCCTCTTTCACGTCGGTCTCGTAGTTGGCTTCCAGTGACACGTTGTCATTTTGACTGTCTAACGTACTTTGTCTTGAAAACTTGCAAGACCTACTGCTGAATTTAATATCTGACAGAGGTAGTTCATTCGTACTCATTGTACCAGAATGTTTCGTCTCTAGGTTAGAAGTGAACAACGCGAGGTTCAACTCGGTCAAAGGTAGTTCATTTGTAGAACTACATTTACTACTGTTGCAAGTGTCTTCAGAATCTTGAATAAAAGACCGATTTAGAGTCTGCGTCTTGCCATCCGTCAGAGACGAATCAACATCACTAGGATACTCAAAATCAAGAGAACCTGATATAGGACTCAACTCAGGTTTTTCTCTCTCAGTCGTATCAAACATCGAATCAGATGTCTTCTTTACGTCTAGAATGTCAGCGTTTTCGTTATCGGCAGAGAGTACGGTTTCAATGGGTGGCGTCAGGGGGGTATTAGTTGGTGTAACAGATGGATCAGAGTCTGGTGGTGATTCTTTGTTAAAATTAAATAAAAAGTTAATATAAATAAAGAGATGTATGGCAATTGTTAACATATACAGATGGGGATGGCCAGCAAAGGGTGGAGGAAGAAATAAAAGACGAAAAATTAGTTAATCTTACCATTTAGAAAAATCAAACAATATTTAGAAGCAAATATGTGCTAATAAAGTTTTTTACAAAAGTCTCAAGTGACTTCTGGTAAATCATGAATATACATGAAACAGCTATAGAACTTTTCTTATTGTAATAAAAATACGAAAATAATTTCTCATTATCATTATTTAGTCTTCATAGGTGTTGTAGAAGCCTGAATTCAAAAATAATGTTATTCCAAAAGATTTGGATATTTAAATATATATTATAACACAATTTACTGCTTAGCAAGAATTCAAATTTCATTGTTTGATTTCGGTGAATGAGTCAAAAAATAACTAGATTATAAATGGATTATTTTTTTAAATCCTAAATAGAATTTTTATATTTCTTTAAAATCAACATTCATAATTCATCTTCAAAATAGATATTTTGAATATTTCATAATAGAATATCTTTCATTCTTCACAGATTGTTTCTGAACAAAATTAATGCTATAAAAATTAAATAAGCTTTGTTTGTCTTCTCTTGAAAACTCATAGTCAAAGAAAATACCATTTAAAATCAAGTTTGGAGGATATTCAAATAAAACTAATGAAAGGCAATTAGAATCATATTAATATTATCACTGCAACTGTATAATAATTGTCTATAGGCCTTTTGTTACCTGATGCCACTATTGCTATCTCAGAAATGATAAGGCCTACAAAGTCGGGTAAATTGGATAAAAGTTTCAAATTTCGAGAAACAAAGTAATCTCTTTCCAGATCTAGAATATCACTAGTTGTTTTTAAAATATTCGCAAAAATTATAATTGTCAAATTTCGTTTTTGGGCTCTACCGCCTTCACTTTGAATGATGTAAAAAAAAGCCGGGGAACTATCAATACTGTTTCATATTAGTTATATTCTAATATAAATAAATTTGCAATGCGACGTTTCGTTCATTAGATTCCATCATCAACTTCTTTTATTTCAATACGGATCTCTAGTTTTTGTCATCAATTTTTGTAGTCACTGTAATATCAAATTCACCTATGTATTACAATACAGATCCGTATTAAAAAACTAAAGTTGTTAATGAAACGTTGCCCTGCAAAGTGGTTTCATCAGGTTATAACAAATATGAAACAGTATTGAAAGTTTCTCTGCACTTTTTGAATCTGATTCAAAATGGAGGCGGTAGAGCAAAAAAAACGAAATTCAACAGTTTCTCGAGCTGAAAAGAGATTATTTTACTTCTGCAAAATGGGAAACTTTTATCTAATTTAACCGGCCTTGTAGGTCTTACTGTTTCCAAGATAGCAACAGTAGGATTAACTAAAAAAGCGGCCTGTATATACTACCCAAAAACTTTCTAGTCATCATTATTAATAGCTCTAGATAGTAAATTCAAATGATATTCATATCTCTGACAGAAGTTATGTCAATATTAGTAAAAGTTATCTATAACATTTAATTAAAAAAAAAACTTCATAGTTTCAATCGCCTATAGAGCTATTATATTTACTTATGAGAAATAACCTGAAGTAAAATCAAATAACTTGAAAAGCAGTAGGTTTGTTTAAATACTGAATACTCGAAGAAACAGTTAGGCTAGTAAGCTGAAAATGAAGCAATAATTTTTTCAAAAATATATTGGGTGGTTGCAGGTGACCTCAATTTTCAGCAATGATACCTTATTTTTTGTAAACTACATCTGACTATTTGATTTCTACAAACTTCACTTAAAGAAACATGTCCTGATATATTTCTTTAAATAAAGTCTGTAGAGATCAAATCGTGAGGTGTCGTTTATGAAATTACTATGGATATTCATCAAGTAACGGCCAAATCAATCAGAAAAAAGATGATACTTTAAAAATGTCGAATTATATTCCAAATATGTAGAAAATTTGTATTCACTACTTTATTTTTAGAAAATGAGATATTCAATGATTTTCCAAATATTTTTTAAACATTTCACAAAAATGTGAAAATCAAGATATAAATGAAACCCAACAAACTCCACCTCCTCTAAGGGAGGGGGGGTTCAATAATTAGAAATTAGTGTATTAAAAAACAAGCTCTAATTAAAAAACACTCGAAATGGGCTTCACATTAAACACGAAACTTATAATTAAGGTCCTCCAATTCAACTATCAGTAGAAACAATGCCTCCCATTAAATTAACATCGACAGGCCTTAGCTTGGAACCAGTTGAGTTTTTGGAATTGTGCTCACTGAGAAATTTGTTCAGGATGCCGTGACAGGAAACATTTGAAAAAATTCAGCCAATTTAACGGATACTTGATGAAAATTCTTTACTTATTCCAAAAACAGTTTTACAAAAACGCAACACTTGTTTCGTAATTCAATGGCTTCTTCTGTACACGCCTGAAAAAGCTATTGTATAGCTAAACACGTGTTACGTTTTCGTTAAACTGTTTGGTGAAAACCTCACAATAAAGTGTTTCTTGAATACAATTCAATGGAAACCATTTTTCCTTAGTTGTGTTGATCGTTAAATGTGGATATATAAATTACACAAAATAAGGAATTATTGCTGTCTCAGTATGTTAGAACTTACAGCTGTCTCAATATGTAAAGTTACTAAATATATGCCTATGTATACTTAAGATAGAATTTTCATTTCTCATATTTACCTCCAGATTAATCTATATACCTTCATCAGAGCACATTTGTGGGATACTTGAAATCTACAGATCCTGATATAGGACTGTCACAAGAAATGTAAAATTATTACCAATGAGCAAATTTTCTGTTAAGACGAAAGATTACTGATTTAAAGTGGTAAAATATGTTATATTTCTAAAAGATTTCATTTGAAAATCAAACCAAAGAAAACCAATACATGCGATATCCAAAAAAACAGACAAAATACATTCAAAGCGTGAGATGAAATGGAAAAAGATGTCTACCAAACTCTGCCCAAAAGCAATCCAAACATATATCAAATGATGGATCAAGGAAAGGAGCTGTAATATTCGAAGATCTACCAAACTCTATACGTTTAGCGAGAAACGTGAGGGTTTGCTACACCTTCGGCACAAAAATGGTCATACCAATTACACGGAGTTGCCAGACAGATGAGTTCAAATATAAATGTAACAACAACTTGACTTTGCTCATGCCAAGCCAAGCCCAAATCTCTACAGTGCACCATATAACCTCTAGGAAAAATCTGTATTTGTGGTTTCGTTTATTCCAACCATTGAAAAATTTACCATGTTTCTATCATGTTAATGGGAAACAATTCTGCGTCAAGTATGTAATCACATAATTCAAAGTATAAAATTAAGATAACTAATTTATAAGTTGCGAATCTCAATTGAAAAAACTTTTTAGGGAGATTGATATTTTATAAAACAAGTTTTACTACTTTTTAACTGACTCACAAAAAATAAAAACGACTATAAAAAAAATTAACAAATGATTCTCTTTTTTGTATGGAATAACTACTCTCCATTTTATTAGTAGACTACTCATACATAAAAATCACTTTTTTTTTTATTTTTACACCAAACATTTGAATCCATATCATTCCTAGTGAAAACTAATCTAATTTCTTTAATTAACCAATTAGAATTTAAGCAATTTGATTTTAATGACAAATATTTCAAAGTATTCAGGAATTGGATAAACTATCATTTCGCTAAAACTCTTGGTTGAATTCAACATTGAAAGTAATTTACACAGAGAAATAGTATTTCAAACAACACATTTTCATTTAGTTCATTTCTTGGTATTTTTATATGAATTATTTCATAGCAATATATAAGTTAAAAAATAAAATAGGATTGGTCTGATATAATATCCGTATAGAGGGCTTAGTTATTCCAGACTCTTTTGACGATCTACTCTACCTCAATTTTTTTCATATTTCCATCTTTCTCTAGAACCATGTTCACTAATTCTGACCTACATTAGAAAACAAAATGTTATCGTCTATGCTTTTAATTGCATTATTATTGTATAGTATATGTACTGTATTATTATGTTGGTAACAAATTTTTAATAATACACTATTTCAGACATTGATAAAATTTGACGTAACCACTATTTGATTTGGATTTATTCTTCAATTAAATCTTGATGGTTTTTGCCCTCTGATAATGTTTCAGAATTCACATTCTAAGAAAATAAAATCACTCTATGAAATGTTTAATAATGTCATTCGATAATGAAAAAAAAGCAGATAGATTCATTTGAAATGTAAAGGTATTTATTTTCATTTCTATAGGGCGTTTGAGTTGGAAGTTACCGTTAAAGCTGCTCAAGATTAACTTCTCCATTCCATAAGCATAAACATGTCTGTTCTCCAAAAGGATTTAGTAAGTACTTTAATATTGTTTAAGCAATATCTTTTATATTGCTTTTTTACGCGAAAGAAAAAATAACTACGAGTTTCTTGTTTTTGTAGTTATATGGAACGCAGTGCATCAGATTTGAAAATAGTTCAATGTGAAAATATTCTTGCCCTACTAATAGATATTAAAAAAGACCAATCGGTTTTAATTTAGAAAACGAAATAATTAATGATAATTTCAAAAATCAATTGCCTACCTAAACTTGACTAATGACACATTAACTGATAATTGGTGTTGAATTATGAGTAATGAAAATGACAAATACCATATGTCTGTTCTCATTTGATAATTCAGGAATGAAGTATATTCCTAGAATGAGATTGAAGCAACAGTAAACAGAAGTGTCCGTTAACAAATACACAATTTTCATATATGGGCAGGAGAATTCAATGTCAATAGTTGAAAATGTTGAAAATATGTGAATATTTTGAGATACCACCTAGGTAGGAATAATTGTTGGAACGTATTGAATAATTCTTGAATTTGTCATCGCGACAGAATTGTGATTTCCAAGTGGAAATGGGGTGATCAACTGTTAATAGGTGTTTGTCTTACGTGAGCCGTTTACTTTATACAGTTAATAAAAAAGTAAATATTTGGGTTGAACATTTAGAAAGCATACCTTGGCTGTTAACTGCATCCAAACTTTGGTGTAATTTGTCAGCTGCCCAAAACATATTAGACATTTTAAAAATCATGCTGTCCAAACAAAAATCACAAAAATATCTGCAAAGGAATGTTAAATTTCTTTAAAAAATAGTGCATCCTCGATTATGTATTTGAGCTAACCATTTTCTACCTTCCTAAGAATATGATAAGTGTTCGAGATGCCCATTCCACCAAACTCTGCTCATATAACAAGATGATATCAATAACAATGAATCAAATGAACATTAGACGGTTTAGTATATAATATTCTTTATTTATGAAAACAGAACCAATATTACAGAAATTTTTGTGTTTATTTTGATACGAGAATTCTAATATCTTTACATCAGGTGGGCTCAGGTATATTCCACTTTTTTTCGAAATTTTCTCTTGTGACATAAAGAGAAAAAAGCTTCTTGTACTTGATGTAGCATCTCTTTGTGAAATATTCTATAAAAAATGAAAATACTGTCAAAATTTGGACCACATATTTCCCCAAATGGCCAGTGTTTGTCCAAAAATACTACCATCTTTAAGCCTCATTAATTGAAAAGAATCTTTTCATTTGGCTACAGATTCAAGAATTCAGAAGTAATATGAAATATTCCGTGCTATCTAGTGGAATGGACACCTTAAAAATTTAATCTACTTGAAGTCTGTAGCAATGATAAAACATTATATGAAAATATATTAACAACTAGTTATATCTAGTTTCCTATTTGAATATAGAAAATGCATTCAAAACTGAAAAGAGGCTGAAAATGAGCAGAATTTGAGATTTGAAAGCTAACAATATTTGAAAAATTAACATTTTGCAAGCAGGTGTATTTGTGATTTTGTTTGTGGGAATTTCACAATCAGAACAAGTTAATCTTGAATATCCACTCACCCTTTCCCTTTTGGGGGCTCGTATGATCATAACTTCTGGCACGCGGTTCAGAATCGGGGCTGGCTGACCGATTCAAACTGAAATTCCGACTATTCTGCTGTGCTGCCTGGTTGGCCAATTCCTCATTGAGTCTTTTTGCCAGGTGCATGGCTTCGTGTCCAGAAACGGTGTGTGAACTTCTGAAATTTCAATTTTGAATGAAAATATGTGGAAGGGAAAAGGTAAGACCGCTATCATAAAATACAGAAAATTAATTTGATTCCAATTGATATTATAAAGCATAGAATATGATTTGCAAAAGTTGAACGAGAAATATTAAATATGAAAGAACGAACAAAATAATATGATTGTACGGAAAACTGTTCCTTTTGTTTATCAAAAACTTAGTATGTCTATGATTGAGTTTGAGAAGAGAAAATATGGTCCAAAAACATTTCAAAGTTACTGATGATGAAGGAATCTTCAATGAACTCAAAAATGGTTGATATTTATATAAGAACATCTTACGAATATAAAGAATACCTCGATGTTCCACAATTTCTCAGATCCTAAAGCTTTAGAAAAATATAAGTTTTTTGGGTTAATTATCAAACATTTAAGCTGCTAAAAAAATTTCATTTCATAGGAATGAGTAAGATATTCATCAATATATTATGAAGTGTGTACCCCACAAATTTAAGAAATTTGTTCAAAGTATACTCTGCTTTCAAATAGAGCGAATCGGTAATGAATATTTGATGGTGACCGATTCATAAACGTTAGTATATTTTATAGTTCAGATGAATGAAATAATTATCCATGTATTAAAAAAACTGTATATCTATTTATCTATTCATAACAATAGATATTAGATGATTGTATACAAATTATTATACAATAATCTAATAAGATGCAAAATTAAAGTATGAACGATTGATTGTAAATATAGTTATAGTACTAACAATATATTCTTCAAATGTAAACAGAAATTGAATCATATTATGTACAAACGCATTGAAAAAAAAATCTATATAAAATAATTAAAAAAAAATTAAGGGAAACAAAAATATGAAACAAATAAAAAAAAACACTTAGTTGAAAAGAAAAAAGAATTAAATAAATATGCAAAAAAAAAACAAATGAAAATTCAAAAATCAAAAAACGAGGGAATAAATCTATGTTTGAGCTACTTCTCAATGTTACTTCAAATAGTTTTTTATTAAAATAGTCTGGCTAATTGGTTCTCCCAAAGCCAAAAAATGTAAACCACACACACCACACACATATTCATAACAATATAAATGTTACAAGTTTGTGAAGATGGATTTAGATAAAACTTTACATAAATACAGTTTATACATCAGAATAATATATAGGCTACAATTTACAAAGGTTTTTGTGTTATTTTGGTTATAATATAACGATAAGTATTAAGTAAGTCAGAAAAATTCTTGCTCCCTGAGAGCTATCTTGGCGTGCGCTGCCTATACCGCTGGAATTACATGCAGGTAATGTACCATAATATTGTTTATCTTATATAGTTCTAAATAAAAGTCCGCGATAGCATATATCTACCTCTTTTGTGGTAGCTACTATATGCAAAATACTGAGCCATAAATACAATTAAATTGGATACTTTTTTTCAATGCACATTTTACAATATCTGTCAAATACAATTGTCGTTTAAAGTATTTAATATAGATAAACTTCAATTTTACACTAAATAATTTGGACGAATCGTTTAAAAGTTATTAGGATGAGATTATCTTGACGCAACGCGGTGAGCCATTACGCGTCGCGTCTACTATAAGATGATGGTGACGATGCGCGGGGGTAGAAGGGCGGTCTAAGCAATGAAGCACCACTGCCGAGAACGTGACACGAAATAGAGCAGACGCGTCAGGGCAGACGTCGTTGACGGTTGTATTAGTTTTGCCAATTTCTTTATAGGTATCGTAATTTGATTCTCGAAGCTATTCATTATTCAGTGCAGTTGGCAAATTTTTTGAGTTACTGTATTTGTAAAGTAAAAATATAAATCATTAGCTGTTGGCCGCTTTTATATTAAGGTACACCCGAAGCTACTGAACCTAGAATTTTGAAATATGCAGGTAGGTTCTTTGTATAGCGTAAATAAGCATCAAGAAAGGGAATCAGGAATTTCCACCCCCAAGGAGGAAAAATAGGGGTTCAAAGATACTGTTGAATTTCATCAGTTTTGAAGTTGGGAACCTGAAGTTTTGGGTTGATAAAAAAATATTGTAACTTTTTGTTTAAAATGGTCTGTCACGATGCTCAATGTGACAAACGAAATCCTACGCGGGTGAAGCCATGGGCAACAACTGATCCTACATAATTTCTGATCTCAATTTCATTATATAGAGAATTATTATGAAATATTTGTTCATGAGTGATTTTTTAAACCATTACTGGATTATTAAATGATAATGTGTGTATGTGTGACAATGTGTCTAATCTCTGGACAATACTCTGTTTTATCGGCTACTACTGAGAAGTATTTGTTTGCTTGAGTTAGAAATAAAAATGAAAATAAATATACAGGATAAACACTTTTGAATATTTCACTTACATCATCACATGACATTTTTTTCAAATTAAGTACCAAGGTAAAAATATATCAATCTTATGAAAAAACCATTGGGAGAAACTATCACATAGCAGATGTCTCAAAAAAACTCACCCAATAGGAATTGGATCACTAAATTTAATATTTTGTCTGCTGTAACATGGATCAGGAGATACTGGAGAAGGTATACCATTATTACTAGGTGGAGATTCTAAAACTCTAGGAGGATTCAATATATATTTCTCTTCTTCTAAAGATATTTCTGCTTCTTCGTCAATCCTTGGCGAACATTGGCTTTTAAGATCATCAGGAGTTGCAGTTGCGGATGTGTTCAAACTCTAAAATAAGAAAACTGAATAGAATGAAAGAACTAAATTCATATGTCTTACAGAATTCTTGCTGGCGGCAGACTCGTTCCTAGAATGAGGCCTAAAGCCCGGACCAGGGGGTAGATTTTTCTGAACGCAACAGTTAACACCAGGACTAAAGTGCAATTCTATGTGGAACCGTTCTTCGCTACTTGGATCTTTGGTGGGATCCTCATACAGCATTATGACAATTTGAGACATGTAATTAAGTTCGGATACTGTAGAAACGTACTCCATCGCTCTTCGCCACTGTTCGTCTCTTTTAACCTGGACAAAATATAAATTAATCATATACCCAGAAGATACTTCTGCAGTTTACTCACGTCCAACAAGCCTCCATGTCGAAGAACAGTGATCAGAGAATGAATATGGCTTTCGCTTGTAAAATATAGACGAGTCCTAACATGTCTTCCAGGGCTCGAGACTCCGTGTGAGTATCTGGGATTCAATCGATTGACGGTTTCCTCTCCGGATTCTTCTATATTCCTCTGCAAGTCTGCTTTTATTTTCTTCAGAAGGGGTGTACAAATGCCTTGGCCAATTGTTAATTTCTCTTGAGAAGTGAGACCATATTCCTTTTTCCATAAAGAGAATAATAAAAAAAAAAGAGTATGAAGTATAACAAAAGCCATGGGAGATTTAGTTTCTACTTGAACAACACAATTTTTAAAATGGTCTTTATTTTACGTGGCGGAGTTTAGCAAAGCGCTATTCTTCCACTCAACCTCGTTTGCAAAAAAGAAACATTACAAAAAATAAAATACAATTTCAGGACAATAGTAAAATAAAATACAAACGTTTACGTTTTGACTGAGCAATTCAGTTTCAAGTTTATTTTTGAATAGCAATAGCGATGAATTTTTCAAAGATTAACTGAATGAATTACATATTGTTACATGATACGTGAAGGATCGTTGGATACGTGAAGGATCGCTGTTATGATTCGAATGTCAAAATTATCATTAATTCTAAAGTTTCTTGAATATATCTGATGTCTGGGAAGGAGTTTCTTCAACAAATAAGTGGGTTGTTACTTTTTCATCAGTTTGTGAATGAAACAGGGGAAATGCAATTCTCTTCTGTTTTGCATTTTTGACCAATTTAATTGATTGATTGATCTTTGTCATTCAAGCTGAATATTAATCTAATGCAGGTGTTTGTACTTTCTGAATTCTTGCAGAAGTTATGGAATCGATAAAAGGGCCATAGACGACATGCCAATAATTGAACATAGATAGAATCAGTACATCTGAAAGGGTAATTTTGAGAGACCTACTAAGATAGTGTCTGTTTGAATACAGATGTTTCAGAGTACCGTACGACCCTTGAATGAGGGTATTCACTTGATGAATACATCTGAGGTTGTAGTTTATATGAAGTCCAAGCATTTTATTGTGTTAACCAATTCCACAGAATGTCCATCAATATGCAAATCAATATTATCCATGATCTTTGGCTTTTCAAAAAATTATTGAAGATGATTTACTATGATTAAGGTTTAGACAATGTTGCTGAAAAATCTAGAAAAGATTTTTTATATCACTATTGAGCGATGTTTAGTGATCAATAAGCAGATTTACTTTATTGGAGTAGTACAAGTTAGTGCCGTCTGCATATGTATGAATGTTGAATAACTTAAGAACATTAGAGAAGTCAGATGTGTAGACAATAAAGGGTAGCGGGGCGGGAATTGATCCTTGCGGGGCTCCATGACACACTTATATTATCAGATTGACTACTCTTTATCACAACACGTTGCTTTCTATTTTCTTTAAATGAACTAATAAAGTCACATGCCTCCATACTGAAACCGAAAAAACCAAGTTTAGCTGTGATTCATGGTGTCGAAAGCCTTACTGTAATCGAGAGACAAGAAAAGAGTGACCTTTTCATTATCGGTGGTTGAAAAAATTTCGTCGGTCATTTTCAACAGAGCACTAGATGTACTGTGATTTTTCCGAAAACCAGATTGGTATTCAGGCAGGATGTTATTATCAGAGACATAAGTGTATATCTGACTCTAGGCTGTCTTTTCTACAATTTTTGAAATTGCAGATACTATATTTATGGGCCTTCAATCATTCGGTGTCAAAGTTTTAGAAATTTTGTTTATAGCAAAAATAATAGATTATTTTCATAGTTCTGGAAAGATGTTGAAACTAGAGTTAAATAAGGGGTACAGATTTTAATAATTTTGATAGATATCTTATCTGATCCGTTAGCATTCGTTTTTATGGAGTTGACTATCGTGTAAGTATCATCCTTATTGATTTGATGGAATTTAAAAGTCAAATTTTCTTGAAATTGCGTGTTAAAGAAACATTTCATTGCGAGATTTTTGCAAAAAAGTTTTACAAAAATGCAAAACGTGTTTCGCTATACAATAGCTTCTTCAGGCTTGCCTGTACTTATATACTGGTACAACATGTTTCAAACCGATTCCTTAATGTTGCTATTAGTGAAAACAAAAGTCGGTAAAAAATGGTTAGTAAGCAATCATTTCGAAACTTTGTTTCTCCAACGAGACATTATCACTTGAAATGATCAGATAACACCATAATTCATATTTCTTACTGTAAAACATATATTTTGTGTAGAATACCGTCCTGCAGAGCCCTATTTTCGGCATTAAATTAAAATCATAAATGAGGGAGGTTATTGCTCACATTTTTGGGGGCCATAGGAAATTTTAGAAATAAATACCTGAGGGATAACAATATCTGCCAGATATTTAGCGTAAGTATACAATTCTTCTGCCTGTTCAAACTGCAAAGTATGCTGGTTATGCTGCAAGTCGTACTTGATACAATCGTATATGTCCGGTATTTTGCTGATATCATAATTTTTATTTTTAGTATAGAAGTCCTTCTCAATCTTTCCCCATCTTCGGCCCATCAGCTCCCACGTTTCTCCGTGATACAATATTGCTTCTACAAGAGTGTGTGTAATTAAAACGGGCACATTTCTAGATTGTTATTCACCCGCCTTTCCATGATAATAATTATAATCAAACAATTTTCATAAACATTTTTCAAATGGTAGAATTAAAAAATGATTGTGAAAATTGTGTTATTAATTTTCATTAAGTAACGAGTCAGTCCATTCATAACACTCACCTTTCGTCTTAAGATCCTCTTTCTTTATTTGTACAATTTCCATTAGATTCTTGATCAATTCGTGGACATGTTTGCAGCATCTCACAGGGTTTTTTACGAATTCTATCGCCTCCGCTATGCTTGAAGAATTACAAGGATTGATTTTTTCCTTATCTTCTTGGGTAAAATCACGATCCATTTTCATCAGTTCATGTAAACGAGCCTTACACCTAGAAATAAATTTGCCAATGAAACTTTTATTGATTACTAAAAAATTGTGATAGACTGGGTAATAGTTTACGAACTTTCATTTATGTATTCATATTTGCCAAGAAAAGATACAAAATAGCTCAATACTATCAAGTTGTTGAAATGATGACACCCTGACATAATAATCAAAAAATAATGTTACCTGGAGTATTGTAAATTAGTGCTTTACCACATAATCAACAGATATATATTGGCGGGAGAAATATGTTTCAGATATATGAGGCTTCAAAGTTCGATTTTGTGGTCGCCCATAAAAAACATGTAACTTCACATATCCTACAGTGATGATACAATAGATAACATATTGACAAATTAGGCATAAAATATAAAAATCTCACTTAAAAAATTGATTACATTATTCAAAGGATCTATCTTAAGTATAACTTCAATAACACTTTATAATGATTTCACTTATACCATCCGTTTACTTCACTAGCGATCGCTTCCGCTAATTCAATAAAAATGCTCGGTTCGGCAAACCCCGACATTTTTTGTATTCGAATGTTTGAATGCTCTTTGAATAACCTCTCAACAATGCAGCAAAAGTATACTCAGGTAATTATTTTGGTAAGCTTCCACTCTAATTTGAAATATGACACATGCACTACAGAATCTCTTCCAAAGATTCCGAGTATCCATGTAACAAAAATGAGTGCTTTATATTAGAGCTAAACATGTTCAATCTTCTCACTTTTGCTAAGAATAATAGCAGATGTTGATATACTTTGTATAAGTTAATATTCCCATATTAATTTTATTTATATATTTGTAAATGTATTTTTTCATTTGTAACTATATTTTTATAAGAAATGAGGACTCCTTATTATTATTATTTCAAAAAATATTTTGCAACCTTAACAATGACATAATCCCTATGCCTAAAAAGTTTTTTGCTCTTTATTTCAATAATTCTAATTTTAGGAAAAATAATTGAAATGGTATGCCAACTTGTTTGGAGAAACAAGCGTCGAAAAGAGTATTGCACTTCTGGTGATTGGGAAAAGTGCTTGTTGTGGATTTACTCTACGCCAGGGATTCCAGTTTTACATTTTATAAAATCCACGGTTGTCAATTTGGCTTTGGCATTAACTGTTTCACTTTCCAATCTGTAAGCAGGGTGTTGAATATGTGACTCGGGGTTCCATCTTAGGACAATTATTGTTCATTATTTTTATCAAGACATATTCCACTTCCACTTGCTAGATACGTGTATTGCTTTTGCTAAAGACACTTTTCTATCGATTAGTTTCAGAGGTACAAGACACTTGAAACACTGACTTCCACAGAATCTAGAGCATAACTGTGATTCATAACAAATCTATTCAAAATCAATTGAGACAAAGCACAAGCCACCACTTTTGATGCTTACAAAAATTACACTAATGGGTCAACTGCTAAACTGTTAGGAATAGAACTCGATGACGATTTCAAGTTAAATAGCCCATATAGTCTGTGCAATAATCTGTTTGTTACAAAAACTGCAAGAAATTGTTAGTATGTACAGTACAGTACGTACGTAAAACAGATTTTTTTATAATAATAATAATGAAATGATGCTACCTCTACTCTCGAGTCTCAAGAACATGTCAGATTGCCGCACTAAGGCAGAAATCTTGGGTGGACAAATGCAGAACACTGTCATTCTTGACTCATTGCTACTGCTTAGCGCACACGATTCTCGTGCCCAATGATCACTTACCCTACGGTGGTGGAGAGTGATCTTTGGTTGATAATGCTGGTGCGCCCTCCCGACTGTTTCGGAGCTAAGTGAACAGTGTCTGACCAACCTACTCTTTGGGAAAAATATAATAATAACAATAGCGCTTATTGCCCGACAGATGGTACAATCCCACCACAGAGAAATATTAGAATAACAAATGTTGAAGGAAAAGAAAAATAATGCTACTTCAAAAATATATAACAACAAGTACAGTGGAAGACAAACAACTGAAATATTAGATTTTACATTACAAGAGTTACAGATTGTGCTGATTGATGATTTCATAAGAACGTTGGTTCTTGGTCAGGAATTATAGAAAGTTAGTTTCTGCCTGTGAACTGCTGCACCTTGAAATTTTGTTGGCCTCGTAGATCATGACAGTCAATAAATTTATGAACCAGTTTATGGAGGGATGAAACAGACGATAAGTATTTTCTAAACTTCAAGCTTTCAACGTTGAATCTGTCCATTATCAACTGATAAACTGTTCCCCACTGCGGATATATGTCGTCAACTTTGAAAGCCAAATTTCTGAGGAACTTTTTCTGCATGTTTTCGATCCTATCTCAATGTATGAAGCATAGAGAGGAATTCATATAGTAAAACAATATTCTAACTTTGACCTAAGAAAAATATAGTCTTCAAGACAACAATGTCAGTAAAATTTCTGTAATTGTACACTATAAAACCATACATCCTGGATGACTCTGAAAGCTTAAGATCAATGTGAAGTTCAGATTCAAAGACGACCCCCAGATATTTTATGGAAGTGTCGAGTATTAAGGCAGGTTAATTCAGATTACATGAAAATAAAAAGAATATGTTTTCTTTGAATTCGTTGCAGTTTGACATTTAGATTATTAGCCAAGCGCCAACCTTGTAACACATTCAGGTTACTTAGAAGTTGAGCAAAATTGGTTAAGGGTGATATTAAATCTATTTCTATTTCAAATATGTTTTTCCGTTAATCAGCTGTCGCCCCCATGTGAACGACAACTCTCAGAAATTGAGAAACTTGTGCGAGCTAAGGACTAACGAGGTCTTACCTTTTAACGTGTGATTCCTAAC
>WOGP01000678.1:0-22689 GCA_015342065.1 Leptinotarsa undecemlineata | reverse complement strand
AGCACATCCGTCCACTACCACGGCCACCACGGAACTTTGAAACATTATCTCGATTTAAAGAAATCTTGCTCTCTTTTATTCATGAAGAAATATTTTTATAAACTGAGAAATATATTCTTTCCATTTGAATTTGAATCATTAATTCAAATGGACCGAATAAACGCTTCTATCAAGTAAAAGAAAATATTCCACCAAGATTGTGCATACATTTATAGAAATCATCACATTAGCTCAAAAGAAGTAAGTATGCATTCTTTAGTCTGAGCAAAATTTATCTCCGAGCAAAACTGTTTTGGGTTTTGAAAAAAATGGTATGTTTACTTGGAACACTATTTAAATATCTCTCTAGGATAAATTAATTGGTTTTTTCGAAGAGAAGCTTTTCTCATTCAAACGCTTCTATTTGTCCCTTTCGTCCCTATTCTATTTGTCCCTTTCATGTGGATGTCTTTAGTTACTTGAATCCAAAGTATCTCATCTGTAATATGAACAGCTACAAGTGGTAAGGGAAGAAATTGAATGTAACATTACATTATAATCATTGGTTTATTTCAAGCAATAGCAACTTTCACATCTCCCTATGTATCGTAGAGTTTTTCGAGAGTTTTTTTCATTTTTACGTACCTATTCATATTTTTTTCATTGCTCTGAGAGTTTTTTACAATGAACTTCGAATGAGAAAACCTTTTATGATTATTTGAAACATATCTACATAAAAAAATTGTGTTTTGATAAGCATAAAAAGAAATTATAGCAATAATAACATCCGAAACAAACACTATAATTGTAATGAAAATTGAAATGAAGTAATTTATATAGGTACACAAAAAAATTATTGGCGCAATAAATATTCAAATTGGAGTCCTTCCATTTAGGGACATTTTTAAACTTGGTTTTTCATATTATTTATTGTCCTTAATACACTTATTTGCTGCATTGTAGCGAAATCATTCAAAATCCTCAATCTCGAGTCTTCCACATTTTCTATCTCTCTACTACCACTATTATTATTTGTCTCGGAATGGAAGGACTCCAATTCGAACATTTATTGCACAATTAGTTTTTTTGGGTATATAAATTAGTTATTTCATTTCAATTTTCATTATAATTATAGTGTTCGTTTCGGATGTTATTATTGCTACCATTTTTTTTCTGCTCATCAACACACATAATATGATATATTTTTGTTGTAGATATGTTTCAGATAATCATAAAAGGTTTTCTTATTCAAAGTGCATTGTAAAAAACCCTCAGAACAATGGAAAAAATATGAATAGGTACCTATAAATGGAAAAAAAACTCTGGAAAAACTCAACGGTACATAGGGAGACGTGAAAGTTGCTATTGTGTTTTCATTCAATTCAGTCAACCAATTTGCAGGGCCGTAATTTAAAAACGAATAATTCACACAATTATAATCGAATATTACCGAAAAATCCAGAAATATAAAATTTAATTCAATTTATCATCATGAAGTGAACGTCTACGATCCAAAAACTACAACAAAAAATATAATTCCGTATTTAAAAATTCAATGATGGGGGTGGCCCAAGTCAGATGACACCCTGTATAAAAGATTCATGGATATATTCTGAGAGCCTACATCAAGTGCCAATAGCAAAATGTGGACATATTTTCAATATGTTTGCGAATGAAGAAGATATAGGCAAAAAATTATTTGGGATTTTTTGGTTTTTCCTGTATATCTTCAGAATCAAAAGAGCTATATTCGATTTTATTACATCATTGAATAGGTCTCTGAAATACACAACTTTGCCATAATTCATCCGACACTCTATCTCTTATCGTTTTCGAGATCCCCATGTACAGGAACGTATTTGTATTTGTATAATCATTGTATTATACAGGGTGTTCTAAATTGAATCGGCACCATTGCCCACTCCATTATTATTGATGCTACGAATTCGGTTAAATTGACAAACTAATAACATTTTTAATGGCCGAAAACATAAAAACACTAGTGTTTCAAAATATTTCATAAAATGATAATTTTTTAAATGGAATACCGTATAGTTTATCATGCATTTCGATTCGTAATTACATTCTCAATAGCAAAGTTCATATAACCTTTCTTCCTAAAGTTGAAATGAGCGACTTTGTGGAAATATTTATTTATTTCAATAGTATAACAAATGTCTTTGTTTTGACAAATAAAACCCAATGATTGTCCAAACACCCGTTGAGATTGGCAAGCAGTCGGTTTTGTCATATTGTTTTCCAATCTCATCTTCTTTCAAACAATGATTTTTGATTAATGAAATTGTTCCAGAGTTAAAGAAAACCATAATTATTTCACTAGAAACATATTTTACGAAATAAGTTCCTGAGGGGACTAGGTATAAGGGGACTACACAAAATATTTCAAATGTCGAGAACACTTCACTGTCACTTCGTGAAAACGAGCCATACTACAGTAACAGACGAAAAGTTTTTCAGATTCCACTCGACCATGGCCTACTAGCTTGGATTTTGTTCTCTTCAATCAGGATGAAATCGATTGAAATTATCTCTATTGAAATCTTCACATCAACCTTCATTAGGGATTGAAACAGTTACTTTCTTTTTTCGCGACTTCATTTGGAATCATATCCTAGGATTGACATATTTCATATGTCATTTTTGATTTGTTTCTGTACGTCAGGAACTCACTATGAAACACATCATAAACAATTTTCTAATTATAGCTAATTGAAATATTAAGTCGAAAAAATAATTTTATTTCATTCTCACATGGTAACAGAAATAATAATACCTCATTTCCTAAAATATATAATCGAGATTTTCTTCCAAAGATAAATTCTTATCTATATACACTAAAATACACATCAGTTTATACCCTACATAAATGTTATGTAGACTTCTAGCTGCACTATCGCTTCATTCTCAATCTTCGGTTATTTCAATAAATTCTTCTGTACAAAACATCACAAACTTCTTCACATTTCTAAATACTATTGAGTAAAAGTGCTTCAATTGAAAGTCAGTCCAAATTTGACTATTACTCGAAGTTTGAATCACAGATAAACCCAGCATAGAGCCTTTTTGAGTTATACATAGTGCTTCAGTTCATTGTGGAAGGCTTTGGAGCTACAACTATGACTGCAACGGATGAACTTTCTCCTAGTTGCTTTGCTGCTGCTAACCTCATTGCTTCTTCATATGAGGGAGGAGCTGAAAAAATAAGAGGATATTAGAATATAGGCTCTTATGGCCGGAGTCACGATTAGAGAAAACAGAGTCGGGGCTGGTACTGAAGCACCAAAACTTTCCACTGCTACTGCGGCAGACATCATCAGTATTATGTGCGTTGATTGGATTGATGCCGCAGTAGTAGATGCGACGTTTAGTACTTCAGATTTCATTGGGCGACGACCTACCAGCCACGACCTCTTAAAGATAATATTTAAGAGAACAAAACAAAATTCTTTAAGTTTGATTGATCACAAGTCTGCTACAAGAAAGCTGTCTGAATGTTTTCAACTGATATCTGAGTATTTGCGTGTTCTGAAATACTGAAGAAAATTTAGAACGTCAGGTTATTTTGCAGAACGCAGAATTGTAGGTAGCTTGAAAAAGGGGTTTTTTCAAAAGAAGCCTCATAGCAGTTTTCTGCTTCAGAATGGCGGTTTCTATGCACATTAACAAAACCTACAAAAACCTGGAATTGATTCATTGCAAATTAAAATTTAAAGACCTCTGTTGGTAAGTGCGCGATGATTTGAAAATCTTGAGCAGGTTGCTTGAACAATAATCTGGATTTACCGAATTCCCTTGCTTTTTGTGTCTGTGAAATGACAGAGTCCGAGCAAATCACTGGACATAAAAGTGTTGGCGCCTTCTTCTACCACCGCTCTACATGAAGATGGGATTGTAAATTTGTAAAGTTTCTACCAAGAGATGGAAATTGCTTCGAATGCTTTTTATCAAAGTTTCCAGGCTTCTCAGAGGCAAAGTTAAAGAAGGGTGGTTTCGTTGGACCAGATATTAGACAGCTTATGGCTGATCCACAATTCATCACAACAATGACGGATCAGCAAAGAGAAGGGTGGATTGCCTTTAAAGAGGTTACAGATAAACTATTAGGCAAAAAAAGAGACTGTAACTATAAACAAATCGTCGAAAGAATGTTTGAAGTATTCAAAGCTTTAGGCTGCGTAATGAGTTTAAAAGTACATTTTCTTCATTCCCACTTGAAGAGCAAGGTGAACGATTTCATCAAGATATTGAGGAAATGGAGAAAAGATACTAGAAAAGATGGAGCCTCTTAATGACGGCAGACTACTGTAGGACCCTTCGGAGATACCTTCTAGAATCTAGATGCTTCCTACGAGTGGAAATGTACTAAAATGAGTCTGACTGGGAAATGTGTTTAGTGCTTACTACTGAATGTATTTTTGATGAAAAAATTATATTTTTTCGCAGTTATGAATATGATTTTTTTGTGACATACATTCGACATACATTGTCAGAAAACGTGACATTTTATGACAAAATGAATATCATTTTCGGATTCAGTAGACCAAAAACATAAGAATCACGCAAAAAAAACAAAACTGTTCTGAAGTAGATTGTGGAATGGAGATTCAGACCAAATTAATGAAACGAAAGAATTTAAAAATTGACAAGAAATACGTGAAATTCTAACTCATATGAGGTTTCGAAAAAAACTGAGAAAGTTTTGATCAGCAGTTCATTGGTTGAAAAAAAGACAACAAAATTTGATGTGACACAAATATATGAGACGTAATTCATGAACATATTTTTTATTCAAATACAGTTTCTACAATGTTTTACTTGAATCCCAAAAATTAAAAATATATAATAACTCTTTTCACTTTTATTTTTTGGAATGTTATGGCCATTATCTACTTTTTTCTTAATAGACAAATGTTCATCGAGGAGAACATTAATGAAATTTCAACATTTTTGTTGAAATATCATTCACTTCAATATTCTTGAGTGCTGGCATGTGATTCAAATTTTTCCACAGATATAACTCTAGAGTTATAAGCGTTCACAAAAATTTGGCAAAATTTGCAACTTACAAATTGCAAAGTTGTTTTGTGTTACTCTATCTATTTGAAGAATCAGTCATTTTTTTCAACATTGACTTCATAGAAACAATCATATTCCACATTTGGTCCCAAAATATCGGAGAACCATTGAGAACGTACGAGGGCAAAATAAATGTTTTTGATTTTTTCTGATAGAAAATTTTAAAAGTAGATCTTTCATCGAATTCATCTTTCTTGAATCCTCAAAAGTCATGTCACATTGTCAACTATTCTTCTGATATTTTTTACGAATCGGATTTAGGGCTTATTCATCAAAATTATTAATTTTATTGATTTGTTGAGATAGTTGAGCTGTTTGAAATTAGTGAAATCAGGTCCAAAGTTTCCTACACGACTTCGAAAGCATTTTCAATTCCTTTGGAAAATAACGTGTCGTAAAGCAGTAATTAGTTAGTTAAAAAAATAAGTTATTGATACTCTGATGCTGTTTTCATCTTCATGTACTGAATTCAACGGAAAAAAGTGCAGAGAATACAACCAAAAGACTGAAAAAGTAATTGTAAAAATTATAGTTGCAGATAATCCTAGACAACATCATCCAATTTGTCATCCCAAACCTTGGTAGATAAGAAACCATATTGATATTAAGAAAATTCAAGGAGAAAAATAGGAAAATGATCTGCAAGGGATACATTTTTATTTTCATACTTTTAAAATGTTCTTATTAATGTGTTTCCTTTGTTTTAAGTACTCTGTTATTTCCATATATATTTTTAGCCTATTGTTTTTTTCGTGATGTTCTTGTATAGGACTGAATATTCATTAGGTAGCTAAATAATGTATTTCTATCTCGAAACAGGTGTTTACTCACATATTGAGTATGTATCATCTATGCAAAAAAATATTCACTGCATAAATGTTCTTATCTTTGTGTTTGCTTGTGTTTGTTTTTGGTATTACACTGTCATTTCCATATATATTTTTGATTGTGATGCTCTTTTTCGTAATGTTCTTGTAATGGATTGAATATATTCTTTTTTTTATGTAGTTAAGTGAGGTAATTTAATTTCGAAACAAGTGTTTGCCTACTTATCAAGTAGTATTAACATAAGCAATTATTATTATTAATTATGACATCATCTACTCCCAATTAATTTCTACCCTCATTTGGAAGCATATCTTTTTTATAAACGGTTGAATATCTATGGTTTTTTGAATGCTAAAACTAATTTTCGATTGATAAAATAGAGAAAATATCCAAAAATATTGTAGAATCTTACCATCGTCTTGGTAACTTGGTGGTTTATTTAACTCGTTCATGATGTTGATGTGGTCTATCGACAAATGGGCATCATGTGTCGGCCATTGTTCTTGTCCTTGTACACGACTGCTGATGTTGAAGATATCTTCCTGTTGGTGGGCTGTAACAAAATACAATACTCTCATTACCTAGGTATCCTTAGATAATTTTTCAATTATTTTCAATTATTTTTTCACAAATTGATCGAGACAGTGTTGATGATCCGTATCTTTCAGACTCATTTTTCTACATCGAGGAATCGCACGTAGAAAAATAAGACCATGGTAATCCTTAGCTCCCACGAAATTCGACTATTGATGTTCATAAGATATGAAACTTTATGATCGTACCTGCGTTAGCAAATAATAATAATAGTAATAATAACCGCATTCGAGTTGCACAAATCCTGTTTCAGGTACATAGTCACTTGAGTGTTTGATGAGATGAAAATGATTACTAATTATCGAGAAATCATTGTTTTTCCTCCATTTGGTTGATTTCATCTTCTTTCTTTAATTTGAACCATCACATAAAACTTCAAATTTTAAAAGTGAATGAAAAACGATCATTAGTTTTATTTCAATCTAAATTGACTAGTTGAAAATTATTCGTACCCACATAAATGAAAAACTACTTCAGTGTTTTTCATTTATATGCAAATCAAGTGATATTCGTGTATGTGATTTTCCTAAATTGGAAATTTTCTGATTTCTACTCTAAGAATTTCTTCAGTCCTCACGAAAGAATGTATTTTAGGGCTACAATTTATCTAATTTGCCAAGCAAATGTCGTCACTGTACTGATGATGTAAATATATAACAAAATATAAATATACAAAGGTGAAATTTATGCTAATATAGATCTATTCTAGTTTGTTAGAACTCTTCTATATTGAGTAATCGGTTAGTATCACATTCTGGTAAGTCAAAGTAGATTGTTGTGTGAAACATACAGATCGATATTGTTTATCAATACGTGTATAATTACCAAAAAAGGCCCAGAAATTTCGATATTTGATATTCCATCATGAATTCTATGGAAAGGTAGAAAAATATACCGAAGGAATGAAAATATCTCAATAATGAAAGAAAACATTATATTCAATTTCCCAGATATTTTGAAGCTGAAGTTACCAGGATAATTTCAAACAAAGAAAATTAACTTAACTCGAAGATAAAATCATCATTTCGAAATTTATTCTAGGAAATTGCGATCTTGATTGATTTTCGTGAGATTGTAAAATAATTACATTATTCCCTATCGAGTACCTAACCGCTGGGATGATTATTCAGATTTAAAATGTCAATTCTGTGAATTTCTGAAAACACTTTCTCAAACCATATACACCTAAATTTTGCAATTTGTAGGATACTCTTTGGAAAGAGGTAAGAATGATTACGGCTTATTCTTTATCAGTAAGTCATTCGAGAGATATGAATGACATGAATTAAAGCGTATTTAAATATGTGATAGTAAATCTTCATTAATGATTATTCGAATTGCGCATGTGATATCAGATACTTCAGATACGAGAAAACAAAAGAAACCAGATTGTCATGTGGTAGCAGAGAGAGAATTGATTGAAGTAAAAACTACTTCAGCACCATTTTGAATATTTTTTTAAAATACCAAGAACTATGAAATTTACCTTGCCATATATAAAAAAGGAAAAACATACTTGTATATCATCAAGTAGCCAAGCAAAGAAATATCATGTGAACTGTCATGGTAGAAAAGCCTGAGCCCTGTTGAAATTGAGAGGGGTATAAATGTTTCAAGCGATATAAGATTTTAGGAAAAAAGCCTTTCGATTTTCCACTTTTTTTTCATACTAAAAATGTTTGAAACAATTCAAAAACTAATGTTTTTGTGTCCTGTTCTGATATCATTTACTACCACAAAAACCCCTTCTCTAACTGGATGAGAACTGAAAAAATGGTCCAAACTTACTTTCTGGCAATGGACATATTATCCTCAAAAGATTCAAAACAGTTTTCTTTTTCCTTTGAATTATGCACTGCAAATAAGCACCGATAAAAATTACTATCGATACCATTATCAACAACACAATCACCGTTTTTACCATTTTTATTTTCACACTATTTTGGCAACGAAGTAAACCAAGAAATGCACAACTACTGTTTGAATATTTGTAAGATGCCTCTGATATTAATGTTGTAACAAGAGTTTGCAAGAATTAGTGTCCTTGAAAGAGGCTTTATTCAGGAGGGTGGATTAGCCTCTTGCGAGATTATGATAGGATGAATTTTAAATTGCTGCTAACTATGGTTGAATAATGTTAACGTCTCTCTGCTTTCACTCGAATGCTAATAAAACACTACTTATTATTTATAAACTAAAATGTACAGTGTAATCCCCAAAGTATGCACCATATGGGAAACTCATTTAGTTATGAAGGGTTTTTCGACAAAAAGTTATTCTTGATAAAAGTTTGTGCATCTCCTAAAACTAAACATTCACCAACAAAATACAGTACAACACACGTAATATACGAGGAACCTTCAAATATTTGATTTTGTGACAAGAGTAAGGTCTTTTTTGAAAAATTTTGGAAAATGTTATTTATAAAAGTTGTTAAGCATTGAAAAATACATCTAGATTAATTTTCAAAGTTTTAGGTGAAAATTTTTTTTTGTTATCACCGAAAATTACTCAAAATTATACAGTATTTTAACAAAAACTTAATATTCAATAATATCAAATCACAAAACATCAAAATAAAATGTGTATTTCAGAACAAACTCATTGATTTCCTGGAGATTTTCTTATCCAAAATAAGTGTTTTGAGTTGAACTCCAGAAAAGCAATGAGTTTGTTCCGAAATTCCTATTTACTGTTGAATACTGTTAAATTTCGACCAATTTTTGGTGTTAACAAAAAGTAAAATTAACTTTGCACCAAAAACTTTGAAAATTAATTTAATATTAAAAAAAATTGACCGTTGTTGACACCACAGTTATGTAATTTGTAATATTATAGGCTTTTGAAATGAACCGTCGTATACAGGATGCTGTTTATTTATCGTTTTAGTAAAAATTTGTTTTTCGTAGGCCCCATTTAAAAAAAGGACAAAAAATAAAACTTCACTTAGATAGCCACAACTTCGAATTTGAATGTATTTTCCAATACTGAACAACTTTTATAAATAACATTTCATGATATTTTTCAAAATAAAGGTACCTTACTCTTGGTTCGTGAGTTATCTATAGGTCACACATCATACATATAAAAATATCGATGATAAGTGGATCTGTTTGTGATAAAAAGTGTGATAAAGATATAAAAGAGTTTATTTGAATTGAATATCTCATTTCGTCATTTGCAGTTTGGTTCATGTAAAAGTACTTGTTTCAAGAGGGATTTGTCTTCCAGTTTGTATCTGAAAGTAATTTCTTTCAATGATCTACATAACAGTTTATAGAGTTAATTTTTTCAAATTGATGGCTTCCTTCCTTTCTTTGGAAGAACTTTACATCTTTTTGTATGAACACACTGAGAAGAATTTAGCAAGGCCTTTCCCATGCACTTGATAAAACGGAAAAAATCCAAACCATGGATTACTAAAGAACTTATTCCATTCATTTCTGTTGTGTTTAATTGTAACTACAAACATCAAATTTCAGCTACAATCAACTCCATCATTTGTAGTTTGAGGACAATTGTTATTTTATGAATAAGTCTTGTCATCGTAGCTTTTTCGCAATACTTCAAAAGAATATAAAATAAATTAATATTGGGTTGTTACTACAACGAGCTTCAATCAATTTAGAACATATTTCAAAACTTTTCAGCACATTATTACTTATATTTCGTAGTTTAATGTCAATAGTGCTTTCTCAGTAACTGATAAGGCTACAAAAAAATGAACTCTACTACATTCATCAGCATCGTTTGTAGTTAAAACTGAACAAAACATTTTTTTTTATTCTTGATTCACTTCAAATGCACTTGAAAAATACTTCATTTTATTTCATTAATTCTTTTCAAAGCGGGTTCCGCGTGACGGAACTAAGATATTGACGTTAGTTCCAATAATATTTTTTTTTGTTTTATACACTATTTTGTAAAATAAAAATACCATTACTTCGCCAATTACTTTGTATTGGTGCAACATTTAATGACAATATGTTGATGGCAGAGTTTTTAGAGAATTGCAAGAAACAATTCAACTGAGAATTGTTTGCGATGATAATAAAACACATATGAATACATTGATATTTTATGTCTGAAATGAATGCAATATTTTGTAAAATAATAGTACAATTTTTCCGTCAATAACTTCACATTGCTGCATCATTTATTGACGATATGTTAATGGCAGGTTTTATGAAACAACATTCAGCTTCAAAATTATTTCTATGCGAAACTGAAAAGGAGGAAGGCAATAATCATATTTTTGTAATCTTAATATGTTCATTTATCTACCTTATCTCAATTATAGGTTGATTTCACTATTTACAACTACTATATATTCTATTTTTAGTTGATTCTTGGGTAAAATGATTTCCAAATCAAATGAAAATTGTGTTTTTGTTGAAGTGATAAGATTAGCAAAATACTTATAAAAACACGTACTTGATTGTAGGGGTTCAGATAAGAAGAGGTCTAGAACATTTTTGGGAAGCAGAAAACAGGTTCACAAATCAGGAACAAATATAAACATCATACATTTTCAGTCATATAGAAACAGAAAATTTTAATTTTTGTGAAATATTTTCTTTCACTAAGTACCACCTAAGAATTGTCTTCCAAAGAAACCCTTGAAGTCATGCGGCGTTGGAAACTCTTGGCTATCAATCAACGTCTAAATTGGTAGCAAATTGCCAAAAACGACTCTCCTCAGATTGTCTCTGGTCTGGATTCTTGGCCATACTGGCGTGCAAGGCGCTGAGGCTGCCGATTCCC
This sequence comes from Leptinotarsa undecemlineata, assembly GCA_015342065.1. Lineage (NCBI taxonomy): Eukaryota > Metazoa > Arthropoda > Insecta > Coleoptera > Chrysomelidae > Leptinotarsa > Leptinotarsa undecemlineata. The sequence goes on along the minus strand of WOGP01000678.1, from coordinate 11,427 downwards.
TTGCAAAGGTGCTGCAAGTAGCTTCATCGAACCAAAATCTGTTATCGGAGTGAGCTAATCCTGAAAGATTCTACCGGAGGTCCATAAATCTTCTTGTCGTCCAAATGTTCAATCTTTGTTTGGAACCACTACCTGCAAATTAATTTGTCAACAATGGATTAAAAAGCGGACAAATTAATTTGCAGTTGGTGGTTTTACTAGTTAATTACCGAAAAATCAATTAGGATAATCATCATTTAACAAACAAAGTCCACGTCCAAAGTCCTCCAAAAAACTTTAGGTATATAAACAGCTAACCCTTATCTTTAGATTTAGTATTAATTTGTTTCCTCTGAAGATGCTAACCTTGTTAGCGAAACGCGCGTCGAATGCAAAAATATCAGTTTGGTGTTAGGGTAATTGATCTCTAGAAAAAGTTTTCAAAAATCAGTTTGCAAAACCACTCACTACCTCGCCTAACCCCACAAACACACAGCACTGATAAAGAAATATTGTGAAACGGACCAAAAATTAGTATTCAGCCAGTCCAGCTAGCCGAGTTTTTATTCCTCAACTACAATTGATAGCAAGTTTACTAACTATCTGGGCGACTAGGGGCCACCGGCAATAAATGATTATGACTGTACCAGGGACGCTTTGAACATTAAAGCACTGGTAGTATATACATTTCCCAGGGCAGTGATTATGAACACCTCTCGTAGTGTTCTTATTTTTATTGCTGTTCCAGTTGGGAATGGATAGACTATACTTTCATATTAGATATCAGCTTACCTACCACTCATACAAACATAGTATTTAAAATAGTGCAAATGATATTTGCAATGCCGAAGATAAACCAAACCATACTTCATAAGTCAAAAGGTCAAGTAACAAACAATTTCTTGCAGAAGTTTCCCGTTTCATAGAAGTTCAAAAACCCCAATGAACCTATACGAAAATCATAGGAATATTTTTATTTCAGTTATATTCGTAATCTTTCTGCTAAGTTATTTATAGCATTGAAAAGTATATTTACCAGAAAAGTGTCTATTTTTAGCTTATTGTCTTGCGTGACATCATGTCATCACCAATCTATTACTGTTTTTCTCAGTTAGTTGTAGTGATAAGATTGGTATTCAAATTATAAAATTATTTCAAAAGTGGTGTGAGTTTATATCTGGAAACTTCCAATGAGTAAAGGGTCCAAAATTTTTCTTGGCGATTCAACTTCAACTTTCGCCACATAAAGACATACAAAGAGATAAAAAGTGGGAAGGAATATTTTTCAAAAATAATCAAAATTTGAGAAAATCTAGACATATAGAAAATGGAAAAATTCTGAGAAGGGAAAGAAATGAAATAAAATACATTGATAATTTCAATATAAAGACACACATCAGTTTCTTTTAGATACAAACTGGATCTAAATTTCTTTAGGTAATTGCTACATTGTTAGTGGACTCTGGGGTAGATATAACCACGTTGAAAAGGATTGGCGTTGATCTCGAACAAGAACCAAAAATGAGCACTTTTTATAACCACCAGAAATGCAATACTCATCCCGATTCAAGTTTCTTCAACTAAGTGTCGAGTAGGTATTTGATGTGCAATAGAAAAAGAGGTGGAAATTCACAATGAAAAATGAGGTTAAGGTTCAAAACTGATTATTTCGGTTCAGAAAAATTGTAGCTGGAAATTTTGAGAAACCATCTTGAACCCTTGAAAGTTCACCATTCAATTCCTCACAACTTAGATTAAATTGAATTATTTTTTCTACTATTTTCACAATATTCAGGATCTTCCCTTCGTAACAATTTTCATGTTCTTACTAAGTTCTCATTTTTGTTTTATTAGTGGCATTGGACTAATTATCAACCATATTCAAACATTCGTCTTGAAGTCCTTAGTGTTCAACAATTGATCCAAACTAATTAAGCGTTAAATTAAACCATTGAAACTTACAATTTTGGTGACTATCTTGGTTGGATTCAACAACCACCGGCAAAACATTATATCTCGGATATTTTTCCTTCTTCATCAGCCGATACTGTGCGTATACATACACAATGAACAACACCGCGAAAATGTAGAAAACTATAGTCTCGCTAAGCGACATCTCCACTTTATACTTTGTTAATTATTACTAAACAACTTATTTGTTCGAAAAGATATTCACGCAAAGCGACAACATTAGGAATTCCATCATTTATTTCTTGTTTACTATCTGTTTTGGTTCGAAATACAAAGCTAACATTTCAGCCATGACCGCGGCAACAACATATTATATCGTTTATTTATCAGTGTAAGGTCTAAATTTAATTCTTTTTTCATTTGAGCAGTGGCGTAGGTGTCCAAAATTCAGGTCTTGATTTGAGACTAATTGAAGTTATGAAGTTATGGCCAATGTGCACATCAGAAATCATTGTAAAAACTATAATATCAATAATAATAATGTTTATTTATCAAAAATTACATTATTGAAAACAAAATGTTTATATGAGTAGTGCTTGAGAGCCGAATAAATAAACAATTAACAATGGCATGCATCACTGAAGAAATAATGGTAGGTAAAAACGTCACGTCAAGGTCAAGTGAATAACATGATTGGTTTGAAATCTCGAGGAACAAATTATCTAAATGTCACCAATAGATGGTTAACAGTTTTATGTAAGGTATTTCACGAGATGAATGTCACAGTCGAGTCGGTAAAAACTTACATCTAGAGTCTCATTAGAGATATATAGGACAAACAATTTGTTAAAACTGATTAATTATAACAGATACGAATTTTTACGGTTTTTATAGTAAAGTTATTTTTGGGAAAATATCTCTGACATAACTGTTAAGCCAATTTTCTACTTGTTTCTTAAACTTAACGTAGTTTTGACAAGTTTTTATGGTTTCAGGCAGTAAATGCCAAGTTTTTGAACCCAGATAGCTGCAGTGCCTCTGTCCCACTATTTTGTTACATTTTGGAGCCACAACATTATGTTTTGTATATTTTCTGCAATATTTTTTGTCTAACATCAAAAATGACACTTCCTCTCTATAAATTATCGCTTTAAATATATGACTCTCTCTTCTTTCTTCTTTCACGGCTGGCGTCAATGTTTTGGTTGGTTTTGCAATGGCCTTCTTTGATTACAATCTTCAAACGTGTCAACTGCAACTTCGGTTGTCATCTTCATTGGCGTGGTCGAAGTACTCTTTTTGATGTGTCATCTGAAACTGAACCTTTCATTTCTGCCGTGTCATATATAGTGCTGATTTTTCGCGTACTTTCGTTTTGGCGCTTTTCAATGCTGTTTGCCAGATCTTTGGTAGATATGTTCTCTCTTCCTGTGTATTTCTATGGCTTCTAAATACATTTTTGTTGAATAATGAGTCGACGTTGCTAGCCTATCGGTATTTTCGAAGAGGATCTTGTGTTCCTCGTTGGACAGTTCATGATTTGAGCTGGTCTCTGCTGTCTTTTGGTGATCTTAGATATTCCGATATCTTCTTTCGTTGGTTAATTCTCTCCTCTTTCAGAATTTTTCCGATTCGGTTGGTGATACTTTCTATGCATAGCAGATAGACAGTGCCTTGGGGTAGATCTTCACTGGTGTTTCTCTTCTTCTTCCTTAGGCGTGTTTCGCGGATTATGTATTTTCTGTCATAGCCGTTGTAATGTGTTATTTTTTTTGTTCACGTAGCTTTCTTCACAAGTTCTCAAAGGTCTGTTCTCTAGAGTGTTGATGATGGTTCGTCTCTGTTTTGGATAATGGTTGGATTCATTATGTAGGTATCGATATGTGCGTGCTTTCTTCCTGTACACCGTATGGCCTGGTTGATTACCTTCCTTGATGACTAAAATATTCAGATCCCATTCCTTGATGTTTCAATCATTAAGAAAGGTAACCAACTAGGCCATAAGGTGTAGAGGAAGGAAACATACACAGATCGGTACCTTCATAATGGTCTGAACATTATTGTCGAAACTGAATCAGCTTGGAATCCACAACCAGAAAATTCTGCGATAGTCGATACCTTTCTGCATACAGATTTGCTCAGCTATGTCTTTCCACCTCGACAATGCTATTGTTTTGGTTATATATTTGATCTAGGTATGGCAATAGTTTATTTCTAGATTACCTCATAAACTCCTTGGAGTCTTATTCTGAATTTGAATCCTTCGACTCCGATATTTCTTGGTTTTGAGTGTATTTGAATTTTCAACTCTAATATGATGTTTCTGACATATTTGTGGTTCTATGTGTATAAGTGTAGTGTGTAGAATATTCTTCATCTTTATTATCTCAAACGATTTTGCTGTCCATGTCCATATTTCAAAGTTATTCAGCCCATTGTCACTTTTATATTTAGTCAGTGATACGTCTATATAAGGGGATAATTCTTTATTAGCACTTAGTAAACGTTTATGTACAGGATCAACATTACATTAATAGATGCACTTGGGTTTTTCTCAACAGAATAAAAAATTTAGTGGTTCGATCATAACAAAACCACATTGAATGAACGTTTTGGTTTTGCTTTTTGCATTCGACAATTGACATTCAGAAGGTCGAAGCATATTCGAACAATAGATTTTAGCACCTTTTCATTTTTTGTTGATGTCGCAAATGAGGAAGTAAAATACAGCCTTGATCGATTGAGTTCATTAAATACATCTGAGAATATTGTGCACATGATGTGGTAATGTTTCGCATTCAAATGGTTGTTTATGGGTTAACAAGTTCGTTTTTGTTTCTGTTAGCAATAGTTTATTACGATGTCAATATTATATTAGATATAATGAATATGGATAAATTCGTTTTCACATTGGTTGGCTAATATAATTTAATTTGCTGATAGCTGATGCAATTCATGTTTCACACTCATCACGATGATCTATATCGAAGGTGAGAAAATAAGCAGAATTTGTTTTCAAATTCCATCTTTTTATGTACTGAATGATGAATATTACGCCTGTATTATTCAATTCAACAAATACCCAGCAAAATAGTTCTTCATCATATTTAATTATAATTATAGAGTGTGTAAACATGATTAAATAAAAATTGGTTTTACTTGTTCGACTTGGTCATGGTAATTCCAAATCCATTTTCCATTCAGACATATCAAGTCTACCGCCCAATATCTGTTAAGATTGTTAAATGCTTCCTCAATTAGAATTATCTCCTAATGTTGTCAACTTACTTCTCCAAACGTACACATTCGCCAATTATTGCACACTATATGGGCCACACTGTATATTATTGACATTTCTTCAACTTCCATTTCGATATGTAAATTTTTGCAGTCAAAAAACTCAACTGGCCCACTACGGTACATTCTTGCTGAAATTGGAATATAAATGTTCTTTGAAATAAAGTTGAAAGCGATGTAAAAAAAACGAGTGTTATCGATTTGGTTGAGAATCAACTGTTGAATAAGAACAAGTTTCTGTCAACCACCTTTCAAATTTTTGTATTGTTCAATGATGTTTATGAAATTGGAGGTTTATTTGTTTTTTACCTGTTCCCATGAGTGGTGAACAGCAAATTGTCTCCCTCAATTTACTTTTTTTTTATCATTGACCGATACATTTCCTATGCTGATATCTATTTTGATCACACCAGAAGCTGTCAATGGCATTGCTTTAGGCTTTGCCAAACAAAAATTGAACACCTGGATGGCAAGAAGATTTAAAGACTTTTGACAAAATCTTCCAGGAATGGCTCAATCCAAGTTGTTCATTCACCCTTTAAAGTTTGAAACCAAACAGTTGTTGGACTATCGCTTGAATGTTTTGAATCGTATCTCACGAACAGGAAACAGAGGGTATTTGTTAACACTTGTTAACAGTTACACACGGTATAACACAAGGGTCAGTTCTTGGACCACTTTTGTTTATCATCTATGTAATGTATGTAGAAATATATATTTTAAGAACAGTCTGACAACGTTGCAAAATCAATTTCGATGTGAATACATATACTCTATCAACCTGTGACAATAAATAACTTTACAGAAAAGTAACAGCCTCTTGATTTCATAAAAATCAATTTCTTATCAAACAAAGAATATTACAATCTACATCGACGATATGTTCTTTCATTTATTTCCATTTATTTCATTGATATAGTAATGTTTGCTGATGATGCAATTCTCATAAACGCGGATAAAAATACGGGAAACTTAGATATTATTATTAAACAGGCAGAAAATCAGGAGGAGGTGTGGTATAATGCCAATAATTCAAAATGAAATAGAGAAAAAACCCAACATTTCGATATTTCAACAAATCATAATGTTGCGGCAAGTAATGAGGTCACATGGCTTGGAATTGTTTTGGATGATAAACTGAACTGGTCCAAAAAGTATCGAGCTAAATTTATCACATGTGACAACTAAAAAAGATTGTCAACATTAACAGTCTGCTACTGCGTACTAGTCATTAATGCATTATCAAATCACTTATGGGATTGTTCTGTGGGGGAATACAGAAAATATTCGTTCTACAGAAAAAAACAATGAGGATAATTGTTGGTGCGGTCCTACATGCTCCGTGCAATCCAATTATCGAGAAATATGGCTCTACCTTGCCTGTTTGTGTATTATACCGTGATAGATATTTACAAAAAGAGAAATTGTTATTCGAACGTATCTGAATCTCATAATCATAATACGAGATCAGCGAATCTGTTCAAAATACCTTTTTATCGACTTGACGTGTCCAGGAATCACTCACCTAAACTGCAGTAATACAACAAGTTACCAACTAGTTTGAAACAACTTCGTCTAGGATTATTCAACAGAAAATACAAAGTGCTATTATTAAAGTATTGTTTTTATTCCATCAATGAATTTCTCAAAGCTCCTTGGAACGACATATTGAGATTAAGTGTGATTTTTAACAATTTTAGACAATTGTATAGTATATACTTTCTTTTTTTAAAATACTTGTATTATAGGTACTTTTTTCTATTTATCGTGTAGGATGAGCCTATGGAGGTATATGTATGTTAATGTGTTTGTGTGATGTTCCTATTTACAGTGGAAGCATTGATCTTTCTATTTGAATTGTACACTACTTCAATTCTTGTTTCGAAAGGTGGAACACTGACTTGATACACAATGGATATGTAACGTGGTCAATAAAATTCTATCCTATTCTATTCTACAATAGGGATGAACTACGATGTCTTACAGGCCTCCTTCTCGGACCCGGACTTTTGGAAGACAGTGTGTGTGTCGCCCCTATTTGGGATATGATGTAGAGCATATAATTTGTGCCTGCCCCGCTGCGGACGGAATAAGGTTTTCAGAGTTTGGGAGAACTTCACTTCTACCGCCATATAAACTTATCACCCGCCATATAAACTTATCGGCTTCGTCAAAAAGCTGGGTTTATTTGGTCGAGTTTGAATAGGTGTGAGCCACAATAAACCCTTGCGGGTTGCGGTGGAGGAACGAATAGGCACTTCTGACCTGACCTAACCTACCCCCATGTTTGGATACCGGACCAAGAACACTACTTGCTTAACCTTCTGATTTTCAATATTTGTTGATTCGAGACTAAAATGATGTTTGCTGTTTATCTGACGGGGAGCAAGAATACCATAGGCAAAGAACACAAAAAAGCGACAGGCAAGTTTATATTACCTGATGGGAATTGGACAGGAGTATTGTATTCGAATTTCCACAGAATACAGTTCCTAATAAATTTGTCAACATAAAATTTCCAGAGAAACAATGGAATGGCCCTACAGTTCGTCTGATCTGAGCCCAGTAGACTAATTGATCACTGGGATTATCCATGTCCTGAGAGATCGAATCAGGCAAGAAATGCAGAGGCATGCCGCCTGCTTTGCTACAAATTGTAAAAGACGATGTTATTGCATTACTAAGCTGTTGAGTAGCTATCAATAGAAGGCACTTCTGTTGAGTAAAGGCGGCTACCTAAAAAAATGGTTTTAGCACTTCGACTTGGTCATAGTAATTCCAAATTCTTTTTCCATTCAGACATTTCAAATCTACCGCCCAACAACTGCTAATATTGTTAAATGTCTCTCATATTTCATCAAAATTTACCTGGACTCTCTATGACACTCAAGTAATATCTTAATTGTCATGTTCTATGATCACGGATCAATTATATTTTTCTTTGTTTTTTAAATATGTAACAATTCATATAATTTTGACATATTTATAGGTGTTTTCTAATGTTACCTAATGTTTATTGTGGCTTCTCATGTTCAACCTCACTTTACTAAGTACTAATTTCATATGTTTGAATGTGTTTATCACAAATTCACATCTTTATGCCTGAAAAGTTCTTGAATATGAAATTATACAGGCTTGAAAGCTTGAACATAGAACAATATTCTCATTTTTTCTTGTATTAGTTGAGAACCTATGAGTTTTGAGAACAATTTTGAACTGATGTAGAGGGTTTGTCAGGCCAAAATCAATTACTTTTGTTCTAGTGTGGGAAAAGTGTATTGTGAACACTTCTCCAACACCAGCAATAAAATACGAACGAGGTAAAAATTAATTACTGACATTACATGGTTATGCAGTTCCTGGCAACACAACCAAAAACAAACAACAGAAATGTTGAAAGTATGTTCCATTGATAGCCATACAACGACCTAATTAGGCATCAACATTGTCTTTTACAATTTATAGCAAAGCAGGTGGTATGCTCCTGCATTTCTTGCCTGATTCGATATTTCGAAATGACGGATATTCCTACTCTGGTAATAGTCTACTGGGCTAAGATCAGATGATCTAGCGGGTCATTCCATTGCTTCTCTGGAAAGGTTTTGTTGACACAGTTGCAGGGAAATGTGGCGCTGTGTCAATGTACTTGAAACTGGATTCTATAAAAAATCAGATAAAATACTCCTGTCAAATTGCCACCAAGAAATATAAACTTGCCTTTTACTTTTTGTGTTCTTTGCGTATGATACTCTTGCTTTCTGCCAGATAACCAGCGAGCATCATTTTAGTCTCGAATCAAAAAATATTGAAGGTCAGGAGGTTAAGAAAATAGTCTGCTTGGTCCTATATCTGAACATGGGGGTATCATCCTATCAATTATAGTAATGTGTGTAAGGAAATTGCTGCTCAGATAACTTCACGCATTCGTATATAATATTCCAATAGGACGATAACATTGTTTGAGTAAGGTCAAAAGGGTAATATCGATAAAAAGAGTCATTCATCTCTCACGTGAAGGTTATGAAGATTCGGTGTATTTACATATTTATAACTATAGCATGAAATGATTATTCGATAATTTCAATTCAAAATAGATATCAGCATGGGAAATGTTTCGGTCAATGATAAAAAAGTATGTGAATTGAGTGATAACTTTTTCTGTCTTTCATCAAAGATCAGGAACCGTTAAAAAACAAATAAATCTCTAATTTCAAAAACACTCTTCAACAATATAAAAATATCGAGGGCAGTTGTCAGAAACTCGTTCTTATTCTACATCGGTAAAACTTGTTTTTTATATTATAGCTTTAAACTTCATGTCAAGAAACATTATCTATATTCCAATTTCGACGAAAACGTACCGTAGTGGACCAGATGAGTTTTTTCAACTGTAAACATGTGCATTTTGAAATGGAAGTAAAGCAATGATATACTGTGTGATCTATTATGTCTGAAACAAATGGCAAATGTGTATGTTTCGGCAACGAAGTTGACAACATCGGAAAATAGTTCCAAATGAGGAAACTCGAATAGCAAAACATGTTGGGATACTAACAAAATCCATGAACTTCCAATGATAATATTGTGAGATATGAAATATTCACTTGACATAATGAAGTTTCTCAGAAAACTTGATTGTTGGGATAAAAATCAACATTGAATAGGAAATCCTTCAGTTTTCGTTACTCATTCATTCATGATATTTACGTGTTTCATTGTTAAATGAGATTCTACGAAAACTCGGTTCTAGTGAGAATTAGCTCTGGGAATTATTTATCGGTTATGATGATTGCGGTCAGATTTATATTTATTGTTTCCATGCTATACTTAACAATTTTTCACAATATCTCACACTGTAGATTACAACGTTCTTTAGGTCATTGCAATTATTCTAAATCACCAAAGAGAATATCGATTATTCATGACAAAAGTATAGTTTTTCCTATGTAGTGGAATAATTTCCAATCAAGGCTTTTCATAACCGGTTTTTGTTGCAATTTTGTTTTCACAACAAGGCTTTTTGAAACCGGTTATTGTTGAAGTTAGTTCAGTCCCCAGTAGTAATTATTATTTGACTAGTTAGTCTGAGAGTTTTATGAAGAATTAATGATTTAATCACTTCAATATATTTTGAATCAGTTGTTATATTTATCTTATATATTTTCCATCATAATTTTCCTCCGCTAATATATTCTATTAAATTTTGATGATTTCTCATTAAACCTATTCACTTCACTTCTTTTATTATACAGCTCCAGGGTAAAGTTACGTCATAACACAACATTAAGCCTTTAAGCCAACTGGTACACTTTTTTCTGTTTTTTTTAATAATTCTCAATTATGTTTTTCTATGAAAACCCCCTAGTAGGTCATGAAGGTTTAACAATATGTATTTTTGGGTGAATTTTGAAGGTGAACTACTTTTAAACTTTTCATTAAAATTAATTTCATTCCATTCCACGTTTTTTGTTTAAAAAGATTTACCCGCGGGATCGGGTTTACGCAGATAAATTAGTTATGTTACGTAGTCCACAGATGGAGTATCGTGCGAAAGCGAATGTATATAACAAAATTCTTCATAACTGCGTTAATGATAAAATTCCAACATTGGAAACATGACAACATTTGGTAAATCTGTGGGATGGACTTGACAGCTAATTACTATATTTCATGTAACTTCTCGATGACTATTTACCTACTGTTTTAGATGTCAGGAAAGGCTATTTTGGGTGTAGTTTTTTGTTTCCCTCACATAATAAAACTGATTGAAGAAAAAGCTAAATCACATAGAAAGTACAAAGCAACAAAAAATATGTGTTATTACCAAGAATTCTGTAAAATTAGAAAAATTGTTAAACAGAAAGTCAAAGAAGTATATACATCGTATATAAACAGTATTGAAAACGAATTGATAGTTAATCCAAAAAACTTTTCGACATTTGTTCATAATAAAAATAATAGTACAATAATTCTAGACCAGATGGTTTATGAGGGTGAATCCAATAACAACCTACAATTAATTGTTAATGCTTTTAGTAGATTTTTTAAAAATGCCTATTTATCACCTGAAGCTGATGAAGAAAACGTTGTTTTCAATTTTGAACCTACTAGCTCAATAGATGTTAGTGTGGAACCAATAACACTTAGAAATATTAGAAGCTGGAAGAAAATTAAAAAATAAGATGACCTCAGGTCCAGACAAAATTCCATAATTTTTATTGAAAGACTGAGAGTACTAGT
>WOGP01000677.1:0-22693 GCA_015342065.1 Leptinotarsa undecemlineata | reverse complement strand
GTCATCAGTATTGAAATCGATTGTACTTCCGCTAATAACCCCCGAGGTTGATGCGGTTATTTTGAAATAAAAAAAAAATATTTGATTCCTACAAGAGCAGTACATATCAGAAATATGCGACGGATTGTAACTGCTCATCGTTCTGAAGTTCAACTCAGGTTCAACTGAGGTTCAACGAACTTTACTGTTCAAGAACTGCGTTTTTGTGAAATGAACTTCCAGCGATTCAAATCCAGTGTGAATCACTACATTTGCACAGTCACCGCTCTTAGACCGCTTTAAGGATTTTTCTGTAGGGCTTGTGTTTTGTTCTTGAAAAAAAAATAAGTGTCGAGGTAGGTATAGACAGTCTGAAATCGTAAGTCTGACGAGTGGAATAGTTAAAGGAGACCAAAGGAAATTCATATCTATGCTTGTTTATCAAACAAACCGATTCTAATATGAAATTGGCATAAATTGTCATAACTGGCATAAACACAGAATTCACATGACTTCTAGTATTTTTGGCAATATTTTGCAAGCATTCAACTCTCAAAGTTTAATAGGTATCACATTAACAAACTCCTTAAGTCAGATTCTAGCAATTTCCTGAAATTATTATGGTGATTCGCTCTCTGAAACCCCTCAGGAACGTCAATATTCGGAATTGAAACATAAATATCCAGCACTTAAAGATACCTGATATTTCCTTAGGCCAAAAAAACTTACCCTTCGTCGTCTGAACGTCAAAATATATCTACTAGATATTTTTCTGGGCTGATACGTCAAACAGTTGAAGGATTTCGTTTGAAGCAGTGAAGGGTGTTTGAAAAGGGAAAGGTATTTCATACAGTGAATTCGGTAAGGGGTGCATTATTATATTAAAACTCACCACATTGCAGACGCTCGATGTTAAACTATTAATGAATTCCATATTCATAAATGGAAGGGCGGATATTTATGCGATTGAGTGAAAATTTCAAGTATTTTAAAATAATGAAGATTCATGTTTCATTTCTGAATATTGACATTACTATGGGGTTCCATGGATACAATATGTAAAATATGTTCGAGGACTATTAATCTTGCAGAAAAGGGTTACCTAATTGCACAATCCTCATGTCCGAAGAAAAAGACGTAGCTTGTTTTATTTCCTTTTTATTTCGATGAATGTATTCAGGAAGTTCAGTGTAGAGTGAATTTCCATTTTTGATTCCTCATATTCACACAAAATCAATAATTGTGAAAAATCTATGCTAACATGTATAGAAATCCACTCAGAGAAATCAAATGGCTTTGTTTTGGAAATTATTTAGATTTTTTGCAGACACGGCGTCATTTGGTATATCTCTGTTCATTACAGTTCCGAAAATAACCAGAAGGAAGTTCATCAAGAATTGTAGTGTTCCACAATGTTCAATTCAGGGATATGTTTTATTTCTCATAGGAAGGAACACATTAGATAATTAGCGAAATGCTTATTTTTGTTTATATCAGAGATGAAGTTAAACCAACAACTGAAATTCCATGTTTAAATGTTGACGAACTATTAAAAAAAAAGAATATTTATGAACAAATATATCTCCACTGCGTTTGACTCATTTCAGTACGATTTGTTCAAAATTAAAATAGTTAGACATTAAATTACTATTTCAATAATGAATACCTTAAATTTGAGTCATCTAAAAGAACAATTCATTCAGGCTAATCTCAACTCCTACACTGTAGGTTAATTAACTGACACCTATCAGAAAACAACTACTCCCGTGGCTAATATCACGAAGGGCATTAGATTATATCCCACAGGTGTCAGTGTAAGATTCGTCACTGCAGTTTATTTCTGCATATGATATTGAAAATACAACTGCCGCAATAGATTTTCAATTATTGGAACACACTTGCAGACCGATTTCGGGCTGACTGGCCACTCTTCAGTGCAAAATAGTATCTATCATTAACATAAAGTCGACGATTTCCAAATTCCTTCAGATTATCATTCCTCGAACTAGGCTTAAGAGGACAACAAACGAGAGGTTTGTCATCACCCCATCTGCCTGTGAACAAGGTAACCAACCGCATATTCGAAATTTGCCCAATTCCTTGTACAAGGAAAGAAAACTTTTCGCATATAGTCAGTGACCACACTTGAAAACTGGTTATAAATCAAATAATTTAAAAGAAAAATTCATGAGGCGACGACACGTTTGTTGTACGCTTTAGCCTAGTTCGAGGAAGGAATTCGATTTTCAATTATCGGAAATCATCGACTTCATGTTGATGAGACACTACCTTGAACTGACGAGCGGCCAAACAGCCCGAAATCGATCTGCAAGTGTATTCCACTAATTAAAAATCTATTGCGGCAGTTGTATCGCCAACAGCATATGCAGGAATAACTTCAGTGAGGAATCCTGCACCTGTCGTATATAATTCAACGCTCTCCGTGGTATTAGTCAGGTGTGTAGTTGTTTTCTGTATGCCAATAACATTTGATAATTCAATTTCTAGTGATATCAACTGCTATAGTAGTTTCAGTGATCTCTTAGTGATGCTACCTTGTTAAGCGAAACCTGCGTGACAGCATATTTACTTTCACAGAATGTTTTCCTCGTGACGTTTTGCCTTTTCTGTGCTATTTTTTCACTTCTATCTCTTAAATATTTTTTTTTAGTTTTTCCTCTTAAAATGCCTTGCAGTGCAGTGAAGCTACTGCTAGAGAGAGATACCTTCTTCGTTTCTCTGCTTGTGTTTTTTCACATACCATTAAGATCTGCCATTACATGCAATTAAGTCTTGTTAGTTTAAAGCTTTTGACAGGTTTTAATTAGTATTTCAAATAAATCTCACTCAAAATAGCACTCTTTTTTCATTGAAGGTGCTCTTTAGAAAAATGAGGCCTGGAAACTTCGCCCTCTAGAACAGTTCAGAACTTTCGACAGTATTCGATAGCATTCGAGAGAATTCTACAATATTCCCGGATATACCGGGACATTCTGGAATATTCAGGCATAGCCTGGAACATTAAGGAACATTCCGGAGCATCCTAGGTTATTGTGAAATATTCTAAAAAAGTCTGGAATACTGTGGAATATTTTAGAACATTAAAGACGATTAAAAGCCACCATATCATTGAAGTATCAACGTAGGATACGAACTATAATATACATTGTTATTGTAAATTAATTTATCGCATGAAATCCGCCTGATGGTGAATCATTCCAAAATATTTATATATTGTCGCCCGAAATATTTATCTCTGATGATCAAGGGGGAATTATAAACGAAACAATATGCGTCTTTCAAGTTATTCAACCAAAATAATGAAAACTATATTTATGTATTTATGCACCCCTTTTTAATTACTACCATAATATCAGAACAATATTTTTGAGTACATTTCACTTGACAATAATACTTTTTATTAGTCTGTTTCACAAAATATAAGGGCTTGCTAACGTGCAGAGGGTAGAAATGAATGCATTAGACTGTATCTTTTGTAATTAATGTTCTGCTTGACATGAAAATTTAGATAGGTAAGTATTATTCCGCGAGTGTTCTCATCATTAACCTATTTTTCATAGGGTCAGCGGTCGTTCACTTGTGGGTTGGTGGCACGATTAAAAAGAAGGTGAGTGGTAGACATTTCGTTTGGCTATTGATTTGACGAATGTATCGATCTTCCTCTTGAAGATGATCATTTGGTGATCGGAACACGTGTCGTAAGTTTAAGTTTTCTTTTGAAAACATTGACGTTGTTTTTCAATCTTATACAGGCAGGTAGATGAATTAGAAATTCAATTCCTCTGTATATTGGGCTTCTCTCATATACACTAGTTCCATGTTTAGGAGGCCTGATAAGTTTCGAGGATCGAGTTGGGTAGTTGTGATAATTAGAGTTGAGAGAAAAGTTATGATGAATACTTTTTGCATATAGAAGGCATTTGTAGATGGAAATAAAGTAAAATGTAAGAACTCCATGTTCTTCGAAATGATTACGACATGTTTCTCTATAGTCTAGGCTGAACATTATTCGTATAATCAATCCTCTTTTGAGAGACGAATTCCCTGAATGCTCCATAGAATATTATAAGACATGTGGGAATAAACAACAAGATTTCTGGTAAAAAAGTGCATACAGACTGTTTTAGCAGAATTTATCATTAGAGAATTTCTCCCACACCACGTGGTTATTTCCTTTGCCAGCATATTCATTTTTGTAATGAGCTCTTAAGACGTTTCTGCTTCCGTTGCTAAAGTGATATCATCAGCATATAGAATTAGGTGTTTGTTGCTGACATATTAGGGAAGATCATTTAAATATAGTAGAAAAATTAGCGGACCGAGAATCGATCCTTGAGGTACACCAGCCTCCACATCATGTGGGAGAGATCTCTGATTGTCAATTCTTTTTTTGACCATCCACGAAATAAATTTGCCAAGAAAGCCCAGTTCTCTCAGTTTATTAATTCAAAGTAAAATTTTATTGCATCCATATCCTATTGACAAGAAATCCACGGATTAATGCAAGTTCACAATTTTAATTGTGTCTGATGAATGAATACGATATATGACAAACATAAATAATGGTTAAAAAAATACATTCGTGAATGTTGTGAAACATCGAGTCAAAAACCGAATTTGAGTCTGGTATTTCAGTGATGCATACTCTGCCGCCTGTAAAAAAATCATATGACCATCACAAAGATAAAGCAAAATATGAAGAATCATGAGAAGGTCAATAGTGAAAGTCACTAACGACAAAAAAGTTCGATTTCACGGAGGGAGTGAAAGCATCTTTCGGCCAGTACTTTCTTCAATTTTCGTTTGAAGATATCCGGACGTCTGCTCTCTCTCTCTCAATTCGAGGGCAGAATGTTGAATAGACGAGTTCCAGTATTCACTGGAGCTTTTTTATGCATGGAATGACAAATTTTCTTTGTTAGGATATTTCTTGTATTTCTGGTGTTATACACGTGAATATCGCAATGCCTTTTAAAGGTGTTTAGGTTCTTGAAAATGTGAGTCAAAAGTTTTAATAAATAAATACAGGGCACCGTGAGAATTTTATTAATTTTGAAGGTGTCTCTGCATGATGTTCTATAAGATAAGCAGAGAATACGTCTAATAATACGTTTTTGCAACAAAAACACTTTTTGTAGTTCGGACGCTTAACCCATGACAACGATACTATATATGAAATAGCGGAGTACCTCACTGCATAGTAAACTTCAAGCAGACATTCTCGTTCCAGCATGTTTTGGAGCGTGGTGACCACATAAAAACATTTGTTCAGCTTGCCACAAACTTGCATCGACATGCGAGTTCCATGATAGGTTGCAGTCGAATTGTTTTCCTAAGAACTTCACCGTTATAGATGACTCAATTGACACTCCTTCAAATGAGAGCGGTAAATGCAGAGGTGTTCTATGTTTGCTACAAAACTCTAATAATTCCGTCTTGTTATGATTGATCATTTTTAAAGCACCAGTCCTTGAACTCTCTTAGGATTGTGTTGACCTTTTCAGATAGTCTTACAGATCAAGTATCTGACACAGTAATGCAAGTATCATCTGCATACATAAGCACCCTTCCTTGAAATATGTGTTTCGACAGATCAAAAAATAAAGAGGTGGAACGAGCTGAAATTGTTTTACAAAACATGTGTTTCATTATACAATAGCTGCCTCAGGCATGTTCATACTAGGCAAAGTGTGTATACTGAAAGAAAATCTCACAATAAAATGTTATTTGAACCCTGGAGATTGGTAGTTCGTGAGAGAATGACTTTTGTTTAACCCAATAGCTGTTGTCCAAAAGAAGCTTGCTTAGCCATTACCATTTTTCCTCAAGAATTGTTGTCTCCTAATGATACAATCTGGCTAGCGATTCTTGCATTGAAGACATTTCAACAACTGTTATTTTTTTATTCAACCGTCCCTTTCCCCAAGTCAAATTTCTGGCACAAAATAATACCCTAACATTTTTCACTAAAACACTTTCGCATATGTTCGTTATTTTGATAACATTTTGTTATAACAATAGCCCCGCGTGCCACCTCAGTCCGACCTCATATATTGAAAAAGTCACTCACTCATATCATTCTCTCAGTGTCTATGAATCAGAATGACAATAACACAATGGGACTTTGCTGATGGCAAACACATAAGGCTCTACAAAGCTGGGATATACCGCCCACGAAATATCATCGGAAGCAGTCAACTATATTTGCAAATATGGCTCTTATCGGAAGGAGTCGCACGACTCTATATTGTGTCCAGAATAGTTCAGAAGTGTAACATAGTGGTTGGTACGAATGTCGCTTGCATTCACAATTGAAAACAGGCAGAAAAGAACAACTGTTTGACATTTGCCGGAGGATTGCAATCTTTTGTATTTCGGCGTGTGCCGTTACACGGTGACGAACTATGTTCTTTTGTTTTGATACCGAACAGTCATTAATTCTTCAGATGAGCGCAGGTGGTCTGTGATGAAACTAGGGTGTAGCGTAATGCGGTGGCTCAATTGAGAGCCGATGCCACGAGTACAGATTACGACATTTTCCAATTAAAATATTTTGACCTATCGCTCTATTCATATAAGAAGAGAAGAACCTTTTATTGTCTAGTTCTATCACCTCATTTTTGTGTTCATACTGTGTTGTTACCATCTTAACAAAATAAAACATATCAAAGTGAATCCCCAATACTCCTACTTATCCTATGATTCCATAATTCTAGTAAGGTTCGACTAATCATTGAAATTTTTTCTTCTGGTTGAATTTGAAAAAGTCTTCAATTTTTTCGTACCTGTATAATACACATCGCAATTTTTTGCATAGGTAATTGATATGGAGGTCCCATCTGAAATGTTGATCCATTTTTTCACCAAGATTTATCTTTGGGATCAATTACGAAACCATCATGAGCATTTTCCTCGTTAGGAAGAGAATTTGTCTTTGAGAAATCACTTGATAACTTTTTGTTGTCAAACCACCATTCAAATTTTCCTATTTTTTTTTTAATTTTGATTTTCAAGGGAAATTAGTTTCTGTCTGTTTTAAATATATCATTGTGTCACCTCCTAAACTGATTGTTTTATCACTTGTTTCCAATTGCAACAGACTGTTTTTATAAATTGTGAATCAGGTTGTCCCCAACACTGTCCTTCGAAGTACACCATATGTTTTTCTTTTTCATAACTATGTTACTTTTCAGTATTAGTCTGCTGAATACATTGCTCTAGTGGAGGTAACGTAAGCAGAATTTCAGAACACAACTTATGTGATTTTACAAAAATGTGGGAAACAGACTGGATGAAAAAATATTTCTCTTACAATTTATTGGTTATGTGCAAGTAGTTTTTTTGAAAGGAGTTATTCTGTCAGTTTGTACCTGAAAAAAACTTCTCTGCATGAAGAGTGAACAGTTCATTTTGAAATCAATTGCTTTCATTCTTCAGTAGTTTCCCCATTTTTGTATGAAGATGGAGGAGTAGAAAGTCAAAAAGGTGTTTCCCAAAAACTCCCCTTTCAATTTTCATTTATGTGAATGTTTAAGAATTCTGTTTTCTTCACGTGGGTCTTAAAGATGACTTTTATTTGACTCTATTCATTCATGGAATTATTATTTGATTTGCCATTTGTCTTTTCTTCGTGTATTATTGAAGGTTTCTCCAGCACTAAGGTATTTGATGAACTGCCTACATAGGCAGTTCTAAACTTCTTCTCTGGAACAAAAAAATGAATTATAAAAATTACACTACCTGCAGTGGAATCAAAAGCAGAAAAAGAATTAACACCAATGAAATTATGATTTTTTTCAAACCTGAGGAGGTTAACTCTTACCTGAAATTTTCAATTTCAGGTGAAATGAGTATAAATTACTCACGAGAGTGAAAAATGAGTTTCAGAAAGTCAGTTCTCAGGTAGATTTTTACGAATTCTCAATAAGTGGTACGCTTGATCAGGGTTGACTTTTTTTTATTTTTTAAAATACATCTCAAAAACGCTAGAATAGAATTACTGTATAATTAGTTCACTAATTTACTCTAGTAGTCCAGTCAATGACCGTATATATCGTTTAAGTTTGCCAAACATCACCTATGAAAATTTGTATTGAGCTTCTACTTACCCTTTACATCAAAGTTGATCCTGCTCCGGAGGTTGCTTTTATCTTAAAAGTGAATCTTTCATCAAGAATATCTACAGGAATGGATGAATAAACTATTTCTCAGTAACTTTTCTTTCATAAAGTTTGTTTCTTGAAGTCAATATCTTCAGATATAGTAGCGAGTTTTTGAGTTACTCGCGATAATGTATATTCAGGGATAGGTAGTCGAAGCAACAAGAGACCTCATTATGATTACTATAGACGATAAAATTGTGACTCATTGCTATCTTCAAATGGAAAGTATTTCAAAAACGATTATTGCCGGGTATTTATTATCGCAATAGAATTCAAAGCAATTATTCATAAAGTTGTGTTTTTGTATCTGTTTTTTTTTATGAACAAAATACAAGCACTACGGACAAATCTCCCTCAAGACCAAAAAATCTAATTTTGTGGTTCTGGACATTGGTAGCTACCAAGCTAACTACTTCTATAACATAATTATCATTCTGTATCGGTAATTCTGCTAAAAAAACATACCCTGTTATTATGATTCCATTCAACAATCGATTCACCCTACTGAATCATCCATAAATGAGCATGGAACAATTTTGCCATCATCGATTATCTGTGATTGAAAGACAAATTGAATCTTCCATTCAGTACCACTCAATCTTTCCGCTCCACTGCATTAGACAGCTACCAGTCTTGACTCTACCAAGCACAGCACTGTTCGTCTACAATTAAAATATTATCCAAGCTGCACGACTTTAATGCATCTTAATAACAGTCATTATGTAGAACGCCTAATCGGAAGATCTGTGCTACAGCCCATTCGGCATTACTAAGTCTTTATGCTAATACCACATCATACGCTGCGGGGTGGTGAGTATATCTACACTCGCATTCAACCTTTCAATTTGGTTTTTTGTCGGGGAGGAATTAATTTAATAACGGCATGTGTTATCTTGGGATGATTGACTTCATTACAAGGTTTTTTTATAGCTATATATATTCTGTTCGTTCATGAGAACTGTAGTATGGAAGAAGCTGGAGTTACAATTCGAATGAAAAACAGTGTCTGGTATTCGCTTGAATATAGTGTATGTTATGACTTTGAAATGGATTGTTTCAAAAAAATTCGAGGAAGTCGACTCCACAGAAAACATTAGCTTTATAATTGCGAAAAAACACTGAAAAAACCCAGAATATCATATGTACTGAAAAGTTTACACTGTCCAAATCATTAAATTCTTCATTAAGGAGAAATTTTAAGTGTAAGCAAAGTATAGCAATTGTAGATTCATCAGAACATCATGCAAATTCAACAGTCTAAATAATCCAATGACAAAAAATGACCGGCATCGACACCTTAACCAGAACCTAACACAAGTATAAAGAGTTCAAAACCATACCATTGAGAATAATAGTCTTCTTGAAATACAATTGATTCTCAACTTCACTTGAATGAAAGCAAGTACTAGACTAAAATTTGTATTATTTCGTTAGTTCGGACTTCCATTCTTTGAAATAACTGAAAAAGAACAATCATAAAAGGAAATGAATACCTGAAAGCAGAAAATAACCGGAAATGAAATAATAGTTATATACAAGTGAAAATGAACCAATTGAACAAAAATTATAATAAAAAGTTACTTTACGACTTTTCGATTGTTAGTATCCACAATTATCTGCGGGTGATGACTGGACTGATTCCTTTGAGAGATGACTATTTATGAGTCATTCGAGTACTTTCACTTATCTCCGCTTCATTTTTCTGCTTCACCGGTTTAGTGGGAGATGGTCGTTTGACGGGAGTTGGCTATTTTTCTCTAGATGATGGTTTTCCATACGTTGCGTATCTCTACGCTAGCTTGGCTGAATACATTGACGAACAATATGTATGCGGCTTCTTTGAATTTCACCCCAAACAAATGTTCCTCTCTGTGTATGATCTCAGCTTGGGACCACTCGATGGATCCAAACATGATCTGTTATCCTTGATCTGCTTCAAGCCAAAGGCTGTTCCACCATCGCTTTGGAGTAGCCATTTCGTTGAAGATCAATTTTGATTATATCTAGGTTCTTTTCGAGACCTTTCTTCGTATTACTCAGCCCGAAAACACGTTCTAATAGAGTCTTGAAGATTCCTCTTATAGTCGATTGATGGTGGTTGGATTCATCGTTCAGATAATATCCCGTGTGACTGGGTTATCTGTATACAGATGTTTTCCTCTTGGTGTAGATCCTATTCACTAATATGTCTGAGAATAGCAATTCGTTGTGGACTTCCTTCTCCTTTGTGAAAGTGATGAAAAGTATTACGCTGTTGATGTGTTTTAGGAGGGCAATTCTTTCTGCATCATGAAGCATTGTCAATAACCTCCAAACAAACATACAATTTGTAGTCTGAGAAACTTGGTAGTGAGAACAAAAACAACGACACTGGTCTGTAAGAATAAGCAAAATATCATCTGATCTTATGGGCATTTTTTGAGGCTCCACACACATACACAACAATGCAAGACCCGTTCCATCCTCACCAAAAACAAAAAGGATGGATCAAACTATCTAAACTATACGTTCAGTAAGTAAACTCAATAAAATTGAAGACCACACTGAAACCTTTCCAAGATGAATAGACCTACAATTCCACTTGTCAAAAGGGTACCGAAAAAACTTAAGAACACAAATATATTTTGTTTCGCGAGAAGTAAACCTGATTACGATCTAGGATCTGGAATTATTCAATTTTTCACTTTTATTTCATTCTGTATATTCTGGACATTTTACTGATCATTAATGAGCAATATTTTCCTCTTTACTACGCATCATTTCTCATTTTCATTGCACAGGATTCTGAAGATCAACCAATATATATTTATCAAAATAAAAATCAAGAGTAATACTCACCATCCCTAGATTACGTTTATGTTAGCAACTGAATTTGAATAAATCAGTTAAATCTGCTTGTTGTTTTTTTTTTGCAGGCAGCAATGGCTGAATTCTTGCATAGAAAGGGATTCATAGTACTATCATAGAATGTTTTTTCAAGTTTATGAATATTTTTCTTCATTCTCTGTTTTTTATCTAACATGTTGTAGGCATTTTTGAAGTTCAACTCAGAACATTTATGTTTTACAATATTGATACTTATATTCACGATAAGACTGTCAACGGTTTCGCAAACAGGAGCAGCTCAGGAAGTGGAAATAAACAACCGAAGTGTATGATACTCAAATGAGTAGTATCATTTTCAGAACAGAAAATGATAGAATTATAAGATTTTACTATTTCAGTTGTTGAAATTTCGGGAATATGATTTTTTCTTTACTGACCTTAATAGTTTTATAATGTTTGAGACTTTCTACATTCTATTGGAAAAGCAGAAAGTCTCAAACATCAATCTCGCAAAAGAAAAAGTTTATTCACAAACAACAATTATGACGAGACCTTCATATTCAAATGAGGAACTGATCACATGCTCCAATTTGAATTGGACTGACTAAAAGCTTTCAAACGAACATTCTTTGAAATAACCAATTCGAAGTAATTTATACCAATGATCAAACGAATGGAAATTCGAATATCCTCTAATCGGCCAACAAATTGATGGTGAAGAATTCGAAGTGATCCCTCCCATTTAGAAATTAAGAATGTATAACATTAAATAGACATTTCTAATCAGCTACAGCGAATCAATATTCATGGATCGTCGTCCAAGTCCTCTAATTAAAATCACCAAAACGGTTTTTATAGAAACGTTTACAAATGAATCAATAGTGACGCTAATGACTTCATCAATATTCGAATATGGTCTATGAAAAAGAATAATTTGACATTCTACCCTGAGTGGCGTTTATTGGTAAACGATGTATTTTGCAAACGGAGAAGAAGGATGAAAAATGAGGATTAAAACTTTTAATGTTTTCATACCACTTTTATTTGTAACTAACCTTATTGCAGTTTCGTCCTACAAGAACATTTTCAAACGAATACAATAAACCATCAATTTATCGAAGAAGAAAAAATTGGATGAAATTTATTTCAGAAAAATATGCGGCATTAGAATATCTATATCTTCGCGATATTTTGCTGTGTTTAATTCGTCGTCTTGAAAGAAAGCGAATTTTTCAATTATTTCAAAAATATTCTCTTTTCATTCACCCACTAATATTTTCCTTGTTCTTATCTCAACATTTATGGGATACTATTGAAAACTTTCATTAGTTTCATTTCATGCTAGAGGTTCCATATCCTACTCGTCACTTTTTATGAGGCTGGTAACATGAACGATGTTTGGTTTGTTAATTGAAATGCTTATACAACGCTTTCCACCCCCGCAATATCATGGCCTGAACGTAATTTCTGTATTCTGTCCCAAATTGTCATTCAGCTGATTTTATAATAATTATGAAACGCTAATTATAGAGTCACTGAAATTAAAGTTTAAATGAAGTGACAAATCCCTGAAAATGTCCACAACTAACTATAACAAACTCGAAGAATATTGAACTGAAACAATTTATTTTTGAAGTGATAACTATTTATGGAAAGGTAAACCGCTTCGTTACATAACGCATTACAGCGCCAGTCTACCTGGCTCCCCTTTCTCTGACGAATACGTCAGTGGAAGGCAGGCTTCTTCTCTCTCGTCAGACAGACGCAGTGTGCCATGGATATATATTGTTGACACTATATGAAAATTCAACTAGCAAGCACGTAATATTCATTTATTAAGTGAAACAATGATAAAACTAATTCAGTGTATAAACAATTTCAGTATACTTATTCAATTCTACGAAAGTAACAATTGGCTTATGATAGCTATAATATCTATATGTACATACACAAAATAATCAATAAAATAGTGTATCAATGATTAACAATTTCAATATTAAATAATTCAACTTAGATTATTTTAGGTTATCACTTCTGTTGGGCGTCCAGAGACGCATAAATTATTTTTCTTTGTCTATTGAAAAGCATTAATTATGTGACCGTTTCTTGTTGAGTAAGAAGTTAAAATGATTCATATCTTACACTTTCTAACCAATCATAGCACACCTGATTCACAACTCACTTCCTCGAGGCCAATCATAACTTTAAATGTATGTTTCAATTATTTTCAACCGCAAATAAGCCTTGAAAATTGCTTACTTCAAAATATGTTCTCAGTTCAGTCATTATAGTAAGTTCACCTCGTAAATCGAGATACCCAGCTGTAAGCCTGTAAATACTTGTATATTGACACCCTATAAGTTGTCTCAAAACTTACATATGGTACGGTGTACGCAACTATTAAATTTCAAGGTCAAAATTCACAAAAATCGTTTTTTCGCGCCTTTTTTGTAAATATCTCATTTCCTATGAGTTTCTTGCTATTTGTATTGATTATCAATATTGTAGAATACAAAATCCTCTACAAATTTTGTTCAAAACAATTTTTCATACTGTGAACCGTTTTCGAGATAGAGGGCGAAGAGCGCACGGTCACAGTATCACTTCACGTCAACCAGTGCCTCCGATCGAAAACACGCCATATAGGTATAGTTGATGAACTATCGATAAATCAAGGATTATAAATATTTGTCAAATTTTTATAAACTATGATATTATATTTTATAATTTTTTTCTTAACCTATCCATTTTTTATTCAGAATTAATTTATTTAACAACACTTACCTGCCCAAGTAATAGTTAATGAAAATATAGGAATTATATTATCAATATAATTATCAAAACTTTCAGTCGAGTGTATCTCTGTTTTTACATTTCCTTTCCCAACTTTTTTAAAGAAAATTTCTTGTTCGTAAGACAGTGTACGCCTAATTAAAATGACAAGTAAATCAATATCTTGTCCTATTGAAACTGCAGTTTTTTCACACTATGATTCTTCAATTGCAGTTTCAACAATAAGAACTGGTACAACCATTATTCCATCGAAACAGACTTTATACGTTTTTGAAAGTGCAGCAGTTCGTATCTGCTGCTTCATAATTTTGACTTTCTTAATGGAGTCTGAATATCCGTCAAATACAACAATTATTATGGAACTGTAATGTATTTGTAAATAATTCATGTATTTATCAAAAATAATAGAAAAATTATCTTTTCTGCTCCATACAACATGATGAAGAATAAATCCGCCATCAATAATGAATGTATCGTCACCACCTCCCTGTATAGTGTGTTTGTCTGATTAAGTAGAGTTTTTGTTTTCATTTTTTTTGTTTATATTAGTATCGCGAGAATACTGTGGTTTTCTGTCTGCCGTGAGAGGAAGAACACATAGAAAAAAAAGTTCGATTCCGGAGAAAGAACCGAAAGTGCTCGAGAAAACTGCAGTTGTACTGAAAAAGTGCAGTTTCTTATCTCTCTCTCTCTCTTTCTCTCTATTCACCGATTCCTTAAGTGCCGTTGTGACCAAAATCAAGGAAAGGAAATCACAGACACGTTAAATTCTCTCTTTTTGATATCATAATTATTGTTAGTTAATTCTCATTCATTAGCACAACTGAACAGAACGAACTACTCGATAATTTTCAAAGACCTATTGAAACAGTCCTCTAAGTTACCCAATATATAACATGGTCCTTCGAGTCGGATATTGTGAATTCTTGAAAATTTTCGTTTGTTCGTTTTGTTCAGACTCTTTAGTTCTCAGACAAATACATTTAATTTTCTCCTGTTGGCAAAAAACCCAAGAAGTCAACGTTCTGTTGAATACCTCTCTATCGTTTTGTATTTTAATTTCACATCCGATCTTTACTTGTTTTTTTTTGAAAAATATTTAATACTTGGAGTTTTTGCTAGAGGTGAGATATTGATTCTCAATATACGAGGTGTGATCGAATAATTCTGTTCGGTACGATTATTTATCAAGCTATTTTGAAGCTTGTTATTTAGCAATTCAGTGGTAGTTCAAGATCACGGCTAACGCGAATGAAATAAAACAATGTCGGGCTCTTCAACAAACTTGTATAGACCGTATGAGCGATATTGCTGAAATAGCGAAAGCTGCCAAAACGTCTATGGATCTTCATTCTCTATTCAAATCAATGTGTTCGCACTTAGAAAATATCTATCAAGACTTTGAAAAGCATAATGCAGTTCTTTTGCCACTCCTCATTTCAGTGGATGAATATGACAATGAGGAATTTAAAGTTCTATCCAGAGGATTTTACAAGCATTATTATGCAGCAAAATCTACCTTTTCTCAATTATTCAATACAGTCGATGTTGTAAACAACCCAAGTCCACCCGAAATGAGTCATGTGAGATTGCCAAAAATCGAACTTGTTAAATTTGATGGCAATTTCAAGCAATGGAAAACCTTTATTGACATGTTCAACAGTTTAGTCCATGATAACTCCTCTTTGAAAAACATAGATAAATTTAATTACCTAATCTCATCTCTGTCGGGGTCTCCGTTAGCACTTGTGAAGTGTAACCCTATCTCGGATGCAAACTATATTGTTGCATACAATTCTTTGATAAAACGTTACGAAAACAAAAGACTCCTTGCGAATGCTCACTATCTCGAGTTAGAAAATGCTCCTCGAATCCCTGATAATAATATTTCCTCTCAAAATCTCAGAAAACTCGTAGACACGTTCACAGAAAATATTGCAGCTCTGAAAAATTTAGGGTTTCCTACAGACCAATGGAGCTTTTTGCTTTTTAATATGCTTGTACGGCGGTTAGATTCAAATACAGTTGGTCGATTCGAAATTGAAATTGGTTCTGATGACATACCGACATTTGATGACCTTTGAGATTTCGTGCTAAAACAATCTAGTGCCTTAGATAGAACTTTCGATTGCACACAAAAGAAAATTCCTAAACCCGATATTAAAGCCAGAACACATTTGCAAAACTCATCTTCCAATTTTACCCCCAGAAGATCGTTTCACGCCCAGGTTAAACAAGTGATCTGTTCAGTTTGTGATGGCAATCATCATATTTACAAATGTCCACAATTCATCTCTCTGAATGTTAAGGATCGCTTTAATATGGTGAAAACGAAAAGATGGTGCTTCAACTGTCTCGGTTCAAGACATGTGATAAAAGATTGCACTTCAAAATCACACTGTCTTAATTATGGGCAGACACATCATACTTTGTTACACTTTGGCATCACCGCTCCTCCCATAAATCAACTTCATCAAGATCAAAGCTCATCTCTGCCTCCTGTAGGAGATAACCTACCACAAAATCAAGCTTCTTCTGCTTTCACGAACATCAAACCCTCAACTCATTCTCAATGTCAACCGTCGAACATGAATACTACCATACTCTTATCAACAGCTCTTATTGAAGTTCTTGATGCCCGCGGTGACTATCAGCAAATTCGTGCCCTCCTCGATTCAGGTTCACAAATCAACATTATAAGCCAAAGTTGCTGCAATCGTCTTGGATTACATAATCAAAAACACAATATTTCCCTCTCCATCCAAGGTATAAATGAAATGAATTCCTCAGCTTCTAAAGCAGTCTCCCTGCAGATTCGCCCGTGCACTAGCCCTAAACCTCTTATCAAGTTGAATGCCATCGTAATGCCCAAGGTTTGTAATAAAATGCCTAGTCATGACCTCAATGTTACGTCTTGGTCTCATTTGTCGAACCTCAAGCTTGCTGACCCTCATTTCAACATCTCCAATGAAATCGATCTTCTTCTAGGAGCCGAAATATTTTCTTTGATCCTAAATAGTGGTCGCCGGCCTGGGAAACATAACGAACCCAACGCATTTCATACCATTTTTAGTTGGATTGTCATGAGATCAATTCCCAACCCTTCTAGTTCGGAATTACTCACATCTTTACATTGCTCTTGTAATCCTTATCTCGACTCTACACTCAAACGTTTTTGGGAACTGGAGGAAGTCCCAAGAATATGTAAGTCCTCTCCTGAAGATTCTGTTTGCGAAGATATATTCTCTAAAACTGTGTCCCGAACAGCCTCAGGCAGATATATAGTCTCACTTCCCTTTCGAGCCAATACACCTATATTCTCTGATTCTCTAGAACTCGCTCTCCGACGATTTCATCTTCTCGAACTCAAATTGAATAGAAATCCTTCATTAAAAGAACAGTATTCCGAATTTATGCGGGATTATCTCTCTCAACACCATATGTCACCTATAACAGAAACATACAATAACGCTGATGAATATTTCATCCCACATCATTGTGTTTTGCGACCAGAAAGCGCTACCACCAAACTGAGAGTGGTATTCGATGCTTCTGCGAAAACCACAGGTGGGGTATCACTCAATGATACTTTATTAATAGGACCCAAGCTTCAGAGTGACTTGGTTACTCTCCTATTGAATTTCAGAATAAATCCTATCGCTCTCATGGTAGACATTCGTCAAATGTATCGTCAAATTCTCCTTTCCATACAGCATAGGAAGTATCAGAAAATTCTATGGAGATTCTTTCCAAACGAGCCAGTTCAGAAATACGTTCTAAATACTGTCACTTATGGAGTGAGCTCGGCCCCTTTTCTTGCGATAAGAACCCTTCTGCAGCTTGCTCAGGATGAAGGTGAAGAATTCCCCTTGGCAGTCAAAGCCATAAAAACCTCCTCCTATGTAGATGACATCGTGACAAGTTGCCAGTCAGTTCAAGAAGCTCAAAGTCTCAAATCTCAACTCATTTCGTTGCTCAGAAGAGGAGGATTCGTGCTTCACAAATGGAAAAGTAATCACATTTCTTTACTTGCCCAAGAAGTTTCGGATAACTCTACCTCGCTTGATTTTAATAATGATTCAACTGTAAAGGTTCTAGGTTTACAGTGGAATGCTTCCGCTGATCATTTTTCTTTCACTATATGTTCCAAGTCAGTACCTTGCTCCAAGCGAAATATACTTTCCGAAATTGCCAGGATATTCGACCCCTTGGGATTTCTTAGTCCTCTTACTCTTTTTGCAAAAAGGCTCATTCAACATTTGTGGACCTTAGGAATAGGCTGGGACGAAAATCCTCCTTCGGAAGTGACATGCATTTGGAATCGGATAAAGGATGAGCTTCCAATTCTCTCAAACATTAGCGTTCCTCGCTTTCTATTCCATACCTCTTCTCTTTCCTGTACCCTGCATGGCTTTGCTGATGCCAGTGAACATGGTTATGCGGCCGTTATATACTGTCGATATGAAACTATGGATGACATACGCGTTAGCCTGATACGCGCAAAATCCAAAGTATCTCCTCTTAAAACCCTCTCTATCCCAAAACTCGAACTCTTTGCGGCTTGTCTACTAGCTGATCTCCTCTTTTTCGTTATAAAGATTTTTGACAAACAAATTCCCGTAAGCAATATTTTTGCCTGGTCAGACTCATCAACAACCTTGTCATGGATACGTTCGTCTCCTCATAAATGGAAAACTTTCGTGAGTAACCGCGTAAGTCGAATTCAAGACAAGCTCTCCCCTGAAGTTTGGCATTACGTTCCATCAAAAGACAACCCTGCTGATTGTGCATCTCGAGGCCTTTTTCCATCCCAGCTAATAGATCATTCCCAATGGTGGGCGGGGCCTTCTTGGCTTCGCCAACCTTCGACGTTTTGGCCCTCCATGGTTAGCTCCGCTGAGTTAGATGCAGAAAATCTCCTGGAAGAAAAAGGAACTGTTTTGTCCACCCAAAGAGAAAGTAATTTTCTCGATATCCTGTTAGAAAAGTATTCCTCCTTCACCAAAATTCAAAGGATTGTCGCTTATGTAAAGCGTTTCCTTCATAATTGTCAGCTTCCTCCTTCCGAACGAAAGTTGTCTTACCTCACGTTCGAAGATCTCCATCATGCTTCACTCTCCCTAGTTAAACATATCCAATCTCACGTGTTCCACTCTGAAATCTCCTCCTTACTCAGTGGAAAAGTTTTAGAAAAATCACTCCGCAAGTTGAATCTCTTTCTTGACACAAATGGTCTCTTGAGAGTAGGTGGTCGTCTTACACACTCCAAACTCACTTATGACAAACGACACCCGTTATTATTACCCAGCAAACATCGGTTAACCGACTTAATCATCGAAAGTGTACACTGCCAATATTTCCACCCTGGTTTCCAAACTCTGTATTTTCTCTTACTCCAGAAATACTGGATATTATCTGCGAAACGCACCATCCGTAAGAAACTTTCAAAGTGCCTTACATGCTGGAAACAAAATCCCATTCCATCCCGAGCTCCAATGGGAAACCTCCCTCCATTACGCGTGTCACAGATGAAACCATTCTCTTGCATTGGCATCGATTTCGGCGGGCCCTATTCCATAACTCTCGGTCGACATCGTGGTGTGAAAACCCACAATGCCTATATTTGCCTCTTCGTGTGTTTTGCGACTAAGGCACTCCATTTAGAGTTGGCGACAGATTTGACATCCGAGACGTTTTTGGCAGCTCTGCGGCGCTTGATTGCTCGGCGTGGTAGGGTTACAAAGATATTTAGTGATAACGGGACTAATTTTATTGGAGCTTCTCGAATCCTCAAAGGTTTTCATATTGCTGCTCAACAAGAGCTAATCGAGTGGAGTTTTATCCCTCCTTCTAGTCCTCACTTCGGTGGATTGTGGGAGGCTGGTATCAAGTCAGTTAGAAATCACATCTCTAGAGTCCTTGGAAATCAGCTTCTTACCTACGAAGAATTCAACACTTTATTGGTCCAAGTAGAATCAGTTTTGAATTCTAGGCCGCTCTGTCCGATCAGCTCTGACCCTAATGATCTGTCCGTTCTCACTCCAGGTCATTTTTTAACTCTGGAACCGCTGAATGCTTCCCCCGATGAAGAGCTTGGCAAAGTCACGTTAAATAGACTATCACGGTGGCAGTTGATTCAACATTTACATAAAGATTTCTGGTCGCGATGGAGCAAAGAGTATCTCCATACCTTGTTCCAGCGAGGCAAGTGGACTGATCCCACTGTTAACATTGAACTGGGTACGATGGTTTTAATTAAGCACGACTCAATGCCTTCCTCACGTTGGCAACTTGGCCGTGTGGTTGAAGTTTATCCGGGCACAGACGGAATAATACGCGTTGCCTCAGTAAAAACTCCTACTGGATTGCTCAAACGGTCAGTGGTAAAGCTTTGAAAGAAATTCAAATAGTGGAAATAAATCAAGCGTTAGTTGCTAAGTGTTGTAAATAAATTAGTTTGTGATTGGTGAAATATTGTTACAAGGTTGTCCATTACCCAGGAAAGTGTTCGATTCAGTTAAATAATTTTTTTATAGTGGTCAGTAAATTAAATGTGAATTCAAAGCAATAACATAAGCAAGTAGTTGGAATGAAAATATTCCTCTTAGCCCTTGAAAAAGTTCCCCTCTAAATTAAAATAAAATTGGAATTAAATTATAAATAATTAATTTCTATTGCATAAAAATATTCTTTTTTTCTTCTATATTCCGGTATACTTATTTCTTTTCTATATTACTATCTCACCTTTATGATTTTCGCTTTTGTAAACTTTCTCAGTGAATTTAAGTTCTCCATCAACGTTGGAACACTCTAAAATGGTCTTCAGTTCTTCACTATTCTCATCATCCTCAACTAACCTGATTGAGACACCTGGTAAAGGTATTCCAACATTACCAGGTTCCCGATCAGATTCATAGACATGTGATAATGTCATTCCCGTTTCTGTCATACCGTATCTGTAAATCATTCACAACTTTGACTGTCTGATTATTCGGGTAAAATATAATCAATAAAAAATTATAGAACGATTCCAAATTATAATGAGGAAGACTAAGGCAAAATATCAAATAGAGCTTCATTAGTAGAGTGATGAATTGAACATTTCATGGTGAAATTGTTGAATGGAGACTTCACAAATAAATATAAGATATAATATACAGGGGCAATTCAGAAACACTAAGCATAAAAGAGAATAAATCATTATAATATTTATAGTCATAAAATGTGTACTGTCATGGAAAAAATCCAAAAATTTTGGAATGCTAATCAAGTCTTGCTTAATGAATGGATTCCATTCACACTATCAGAAGTAGATAAAGTTCAATCATATCTATTATCCATTGGAGTATATTTGATCATTACTGATTAGTTCATTTCTTAAAAAATGATAAATAATTTTATATACAATAAATAAGCTACCTCCAATCAAACAATTTAATTTGTTTCATATATGTGTTACTAGCAATGTTGCCAATGACACTGCCTTTCATCACAATTCTCAGACCTTAGTGCACTTTGGCTAAATTCTACACTAACTATAATTGAATATAGAACTGAAAGTAAAGAATGTTCATCAGGTTTTGATTTTTTTTTATTTAACTGTTTACTTGTCTCAAGAGCCAGTTTTAGCTGCAACCAGTGAACGTTATTTTAAAACTTATTAATACAGTTTATTGTATGATTTTCACTATCAAGGGTTCTACAACAACCGCGACACGTGTTTCGCTATACAATAGCTTTCTCAAACATTAATTTTTATCAACGCTTGACGAAGCTATTCTATAGCGTAACACGTGTCGTGGTTTGTGTAAAACCCTTCATAGTGAAAATCATACAATAAACTGTATTAATGAGTTTTTATATGGATTTTAATCAAGTGTCGGCCTTTTTTTTGTAAATGCAGTCAACCATTTCCATTTCATGAAGTACCTAAAAGTTTGTTTCAAAAGTCACCAGCGATTACATGTAAAAATAAAAAACGGCGAATTTTGAAATAGTTTTCTAAAATCTGTTGTTTATAGGGACCCCGAAGTCAATTTCTGAATTGCCCCCATACATCGACACTTTCTTCTTACCGTTCCAGCAGTCTATGTCCAGATATTTCTTTCCATCTTTCGCAAATTGGAACAGGAAGCCCAGCCGAGCCACTAACCATCAATCTGATTTTATTTTTCATTGTGTTCCTTATGTACTCTACCATCTTATTATCTGCCTTGAAAACTCTGTCATATTCTTCAATGAGTTTATTGTATATTGTCGGTACAGCCATATAAACTGATATTTTTCTATCTTCTGGTTTGGCATTGATTCCCAACAGATAAGACCATACGTTGTTGGCATTGAATTTTTTCAACATTATGGTTTTGGCGCCAATATGAAGGGGGCATAGAAGAGCATTAACTATTCCATGGACATGGTGAAGAGGAAGCGTGTGCAGTATAACATCGTTTGAAGACCATTTCCAAGCATCGACTAGTGTGGAAATTTGAAACTGGAGGTTTTTGTGTGACAAAACAACACCTACGAATTTTTTTTTTCAATTATGATATATATCATGAACAAAAAAAAGTTATTGTGATGCACTGTTTGAAACCTTTGGTGTATTATAGAATATTTCTGGAGTTTTATCCCAAAACTCCAGAAATATTCGAAAAACGTGTCAAGGTCAAGGTGTTGGGATAAAACTCCAGTAATATTAAAAAAAAAGTTCATTGACTGAAGCAATATAATAATACTGATTTCAAAACAAATTCATTACCTATTAGTTTTTTTATTTCGGTTGAGAAATATTGTTTCTAACTCTCCAAACAAAAAATTTTCAATTTGATATATATACAGTGTCACACATAAAGTCCGCATCAAATGGGATTTTTTTTTGTTCATTTCTTCAAGCAACTTTTGATATCTCCATT
>WOGP01000676.1:0-22698 GCA_015342065.1 Leptinotarsa undecemlineata | reverse complement strand
TGCATTGATATTGTGTATATATTTTTAGGTGAATTTTTAGGTGATTTTTTGTTTTGTGTTTTTTAAATGTTTTAAAGTGTTGTGTTGTCCAAGTTAAGATTTAAAATGACTTTAGTCTAATTTCTGATTGTGAATGACTTGCTACAAACATATGTGATTATGTAACGTAGTCAATAAACTTACTTACTTACTATTTAAAGATACGTGTACAACTTTCACAGCTATCGGATAATCAGTTTGTCGGATAAGAAAAATTGATAAAGAGGAATTCAATGTGTTGATAAAGCATTGCTTTTTGTCGAAAAAAAAACTCTTGAAGCCAAGGCTTGACTTGATAAATATTATTCAGACTTCGTACCAAAAAATTAAATATTGAGAAGTGGTTTTGAACGGGGTAAAATTAGCACCCAGGACGATATACCCAGTGGATGTCCCAAAGAGGCTATTACCAATGAAAACAACAAAAAAGTCCACAAAATAATTTTGAATGACTTCGAAGTGAAGTTGATCAAGATAGCTGAGGCTCTAAAGATATCAAAAGAACGTGTTGCACATATGGTGTATGAATATTTGGATATGCGAAAGCTCTGTTCAAAGTGGGTGCCGCGCGAGCTCACAATGAACCAAAAAAACGAATTAATGATTTTGATGATGCGTCAAAATGTAACAATGGATGAAACATAGCTGTATAATTTCACACCAGTATCGAAACGATCGTCAAATGAGTGGACTGCACGTGGTGAACCGACTCCAAAGAGTGCAAAGACGCAACAGTCGGCTAGCAAGGTTATGGTATCAGTAGTTTGGGATGCACGTGGTATAATATTCATCGACTATCTTGAAATCACGGAAGAAAAAGAAAGTGATGTTTCATCAAGACAAAGTACCGTGTCATGAATCGATGAAAACGTTGGTAAAATTGCAAGAATTTGAATTCGAATTGCTTTCGCATTCATCATATTCTCCAGATTTGGCCCCAGCAACTTTTTTTATCACAGACTCAAAGAGAATGCTCGCTGGAGAGAAATTTTACGCCGATAAAGAAGTGATCGTCGAAACCGAGACCTATTTTGAGGTTGAAGACAAATTGTAGTATCTGGGATCAAAAAATCGTATAACCGCTATAATCACTGTATCGCCATCGAAGATAACTACGTTGAATAGTTTTTATGAAAAACAATTCTATGTTAAGGAAAACATCTGTGAAGAACTATTTTAAACAATTTCTAATCTGACGTATATGAGTTCGCGAGATCAGCATTTAAAACGTTAATGAATACTTTTGATTAGCACTTTGGCACCTTGAAAAAATTAAATTACCGTTAAGATCATCAGACGTCAATCGACCAATCACCTCAAAATTTTAATGAGTTCTTCAAGTTACGTCATCCCATATCTAGATTGAAATGAAGACTGGAATATGATTCTTAGTTAGTTCGTCTACAATGAGTCTTCGATAGACAGTTAGAAATGCTCTAAACAACATTGTATGTACAATGGGTCATATGTGGCCTAAGTGCTGTGGGCTTACATTTACCCTCCCTGCTCTACAGGTACAGAGATTTGTTTCCCAAAAGCGGAAAATAATAAGTTGGCGCTTTCTCAGAAACTGTCAACTGAAAATTAACCTGAATGAGATCGGGGCTAATAACCGTGGTTGAATGGAATCCGAAGTACCACAAACTGAGACTCCCAGATATAACTTGCATCCATGTAGTCAACGCACATGCCAATGATGATGTCTGCCGCAGTAGCAGACGAAACGTTAGGTACTTCAGTTTCTATTCGACAATGCACTATTAGCCAAAATTTTGTTCTCTTTGATCGTGCCTCAGGCCGTGGAAACCTATATTCTAATAGTCTCACGAAGTGTCATCATGATTTTTCATCAATAATCGGCCACGCTACACACAGTAGTAATCACTACCTTTGCCTTCAAGAATAATTTTTGGTACAATTGTGGTCTCTAATTGAAATATAAATGATTACTGATAATATCGGTTTAGAAAAATCCGCATATCCTGAAATTGAGGTCGGGTTAGGTGTCAGTTAAATAAACAGCGATTAGTTGATTCATTAGTTTATGCCAAAATATGACATTAATAAAAACAATTACCGAATCAAGACCCACTGATTTGTTAGCCTTCAAAAGCGACCGTAATGAGAGTCATCTCATCGACCTGTCAACGATAAAAAGCAGTAATATATCATTCCAAATTCAACAGTCTTATGCAATACAATAACGGGTAACTTATCATATTATTTTGAATATAATTGCAACGAACGGGTCAAAAGATTAACTACGAGGGTAAATGAAAAATTACACAGCGTTTCAACTGAGATATAAGTGATAAAAGGACAAGTTAAGGTCAGAATGTTTCATGGACATTATAAACTTTTTCAAATTACGATCCTAGAAAAGAATTGAATTTTTTTTCACTTATGTGATGGATACTTTTTTCTCAGCATCACGATCTAGTATATATTCATCTAGCGAAGGAGTTAAACCTCATTATGACTACATATTTTTTCTGTTTCGAAAATTCATAGTTGCGCTTCATTTTCCATGTTTCAAAGTGTTTCTGTATATTTTGCATGCCCCTCGTATCATCGGATATAGCTGATATGGCATATTGGTGATGAGGTTTTAAGGGTTCCGGTTAATGCCCTATCAACCGGATGTTGCGGTGATAATATGTATGTGAAGAAAATAAGTATGTGAGTAAACCAGATTATTTTGAATACCGGGATATTTATAGAAAAAATATTTTAAATTGATTGAGTGTATTACAACATAAGAGTAGTGATAATTTTTTTCCAGATTCATCACCAGGTTGGTCAAAATGTGTTGAGCTGAATTGATTGGTGATTAAGGCAATTGTTACAGATGTATTTTGAGGGAAATAATCAGCATTCCGTCAATAAAATCAATGGATTTAGAAATAATTCAAAATTTATTTATTATTTGTTTATTGTAAGGTCCATCCTGTTTGGTGATATCTACAAAGGATAGTATGGTATTCACATTTATTTAACAGGGGTCAAGGACCACAATATACTTTGAAGTTTCCTTAAGTTTGGGTTGAATTGAAAAACTTTTGGTGCCTGTCAGATTTTGGATGTAGAAAAAAGATACAAACATAATTTCAAACTTATGTTAAGTATTTTTTGTGATCATGCATACTTAGTTGACAAAGCAAATGGTTAAACATGAAGATTTTAGCTCAAAACTGAAATGTATAGGAAAGTGAATGCTGGTCTTTTGGGAAGATTCGTGTTTAAAAACAACAGAAAAACAAGATATATTTTGAAGTGGCTGATTGTTGATCTTTAAAAGCTGAGTTAACATATCAATAAATCACCAAACGTTGTTAAAATGAAGAATTGTATATAAATAGTGACTAGTGAAACAAAGATAAGGATAACATAATAGTAATATGAGATAGAGTTTTTATTTTTTTAGTCATGATTAATGAGTCTCTGAATTTTATTCTCTGATTCCATTAGTTTGAGTTATGGAGTAATCCGTAAAATTATTTTCATGAATAGTTGCCAGTTAGTCGAATCATTGGTGTGTTGTTTTTAAATTATTTTTTAGCGCTTCTTTGATATATTTGAAAGTCTTATTTGGAGTAGAGTGTCCAAGGCCGTTTATTGATGTTTTGGTAGCATGTGAAGTTTGAAAACTCTCTAATGTCAACTATATAATCACGACATACAAAAAAAATACACTGGCCCCAGAATACATCCTTGTGGCACACACCAGTAATTTTTTGCCGTTTTCATGAATTGTAAGGACAAAAAGTGGATTCAATTCAAGCGACACATTCAGTAGACGAATCATTCGACTTACCTTCTCTATATTCGTTATCTCAGTCAGCCTCTGCAGCAGGTCTTGGAGGGTACGTCCACTTTTGCCCACCCACCCCACACCGCACATCGCAGACGTGATACTCGCACATGCGATGATGCTTGGGTGGTACCTCGAAAATGTGAACTCTGAAAAAAGGAAAAAGAAATGCGCTCAAATATCTGCGAATACAGTTTTTATTGATAGTAAAGGGAATTACGGTCAATTTCGGCGCAAACGTCGACGTAATTTGGTGGGCAGAGCTGTGCATGTAGAAACGGCAGAGAAATTGCCTCTAAATTATTGGCTGAGCGACCGCCGACAAAAAAACGGCGAAATGTGATGAAAGCGTTCTTCGCCGACTGAAATGGGAATTGGAACCGGAGGGCCTTCGTACAGACGTTGAAAGACGTGTTTTATTTGAAGGTAGGTTAAGACTGAGGATGCTAGTCAACTGTAGCTGCATATGTTTCGGAAGAAGTAAACGTTTTATTTCATATCAATGAAGATCAAAACGTTGGTTTTTCAAGATACTTCTCAGCAATAACTAAAATTTACATATACGAAATGAACTATGATTTTTATCGAAACAAAATCTGCCGAATATGAGAACAATAGGCTCTCACGATCGGAAAACAAAATCGGGGCTAGCAAAGTCAGTCTCAGCAACATACCACTGATGATGTTTGCCGCAGAAGCAGATGAAACGTTCAGTACTAAACCAGACAATCAGCCCGGAGTTTATTTGCTCTAAATTTCTTGTCAAAATAATCCAAAAATATCGCGAGGAACAATTTATTCCAATTATTCTTACCCCGTAAGCATAAATTCAACTACATTAGATTGTTTTGCAATTTTTCTGTAAATATAATGACTATTGTGAAATTAGACTCAACTGAACCTATACAAATTTTTAGTTTTGACGACACTTTATTTTAGACACTGAAGTGTTGGCATATTAAATGTGATATAAAAAGTTTCCATTTGAATTTGGATAAATAAAATGCAAAGTTTATTTGTTTCAACTCTTTATGAGGTACTTCCTTAAGAAATCTACTTTTGGGAAAGGAGAAGTGGAGCATTAATTTACATTCCACAAGCTTAACTAGGTATACATAATAAATTTGAAGAGAATCACTTTTCTGACAATGGATATGCCAGTATTTGACTATTCCTGAACGTTTTGCTTACTCTGTATATACCAGTGATTAATATCCCAAAAGCTCCCTAGTATTTCATCTACATATTCCGAATATTTTTTGAGTGAAATTCCAGAATATATAATTGTACTCTCGTACAAATCTTGAATTCTTCTCAAAATCGAAACATTACTATGAAATAACTTGAATCCATTTGAAGTCATTTAGTCCAATATCTTGGAAATGACTTACTATTGTGAACTGAGATTTCTTATAAAATGTTTTCTTCAAATATCTAAGTGATTCATTGGCCTCATTTCAATTTAAGTAGAAATTCAACCAAGAACTCAAAAATTCAAAAATTTTCAATGGAACAAATTCGAACCCGAAAACCCATCTTCTACAACTTTACTATGCGCTGTCATTCACACTGCTTCACAAAAGACACAAACAAAACTTGTGAATGAAATCTACATACTTCTGACACCCACCCAAAATATCGTTAAACTTTCAAACATTCATTTATTTATTCATTTTCCCTATACACACACAATGACTGTTGAAGAAAAAGTGTTTCCTTGAAAATGACAGATATTGAACTACATCTGACAGATAATTTGCAAGGATGTTATTCTTAATTATAGATACTTCTCATTCCGTAGAAGAAGATATGTTCAAAATTTTGAACTCAAACGGGTGAAAACATGTGGACCGATTTCGGAATGATTGAATCCACATTTTCAAAATTCCTCTATATAATTCATGGGATTCTGTATTTTTGAGAACATTCAAGTATTGCATGTGAAACTTTTGATGATACTCCATAACTTAGTGAATATTACTGGAGATTTATTCCAACACCAAACGTATCGAAGTGTTAAAAATAACGGTTTAGTACCTCTGTTGGAATCAAGCGGATCAAATGTTAGTCATTTTCCGATACAACCGTTTTCCGAGGTTTCATTTTACTTTCATAATACTTCTTAAGTTTGCGTCTCCAATCAGATGGTTGGCTCTTATCCAGGGGTTCAAATATCTGATCATTAAATACTCTGAAGAAGGTCTGACATCCATAACGTAATTATCCAACATGACAACCAACAAATTGTATGCTCTTATGTTGTTATTTCCTGGTATACCACATTTACCTTGCATTGGTTTTTCTAGCATTAAATTTAACTTGATTAGTTTCATCCCAATAAAAACAATTCTATAGATCTTTTACGACACGAACCTTCTTCTGGGACATCAAGATGGAAAAAAGACATGTGCAATGTCGTAATAAAACCAATATAATTGTTTTCTAGTGTTCCCCAATAGATAGTTGAGTAGTTTACTGGCTGTTAGCTCATGAAGTGATATCTATTGTGAAATATTCCTACAGAGTTTTGAAATTCTTGGAAGCAAATGTAACTATCTAAAAATTGATATACAGATACAAAGCAAGTGAATTTATTGTGCGATCAGGGGAGACACATGACATGGGCTACATCCAAATAATTTCCTGAATGCTTATCGCCAATTGAGAATTCCTCTCGCCGATATCCGAACTCATGCTGGATTTACCGGCAGGGAAAAAGTTCAACATGCCGAGACCTTGAAAGCGCACCGTCTTTGGATCGTGAGAATGTTGCAGCGCCAGAACGCATTCCATCGGCGAACTGCGGCCAGACTGCTACAACTTTTTATGGGCCCATTTAAATAAGAAGGATATCACATTTGCCCTTATTCGTTGCTGCTGCAATTTACAATAGACGTAACTTATACTTTAATTTGTAATCGTTAGTACGTTTCGAGAGCGAATTGCCCGCTGAGAAAGAGAGATAAGCGGAATCTTTCTACAACACTGATATAGTCGATCTAATCGCACTCGGCAAGAAGGTTGGGAATCAAAACGCGCAGTTCGAAATGAAGTATGTTGACCGGTAACACGACCACTACTACGAATAGCGATATTTTTAATAAACTGCTAACATTAGCTAACATGACACGGAATGTCTCACTCATGGTCGATTTTTACTGTAAGTACAAGGTTTAAAGTGGTTTCAAATATGAAGTTTACTATTATTGACGAGTCCTGATGAAACCACAGGTAATCTTTCGTTTATGTAGAAAATTATGTAGAAAGGAGTCATGTCATGAAGTAATTCAAAAAAACCTAAATGGAATTTAAAAAAGAATATGAATCGCTGCCACGTACTTAGATCATTCTTTAGTACTAAGGGCATTCTGCTGCACTGAAAATGATCTGCCAAGGTAGTGGTTATTTTTGAAAAGCTAACAAATTCATAATAAATCAATGTAGTTACGAATATATCCATACTTGCTAACTTGGAAGTGATGTCCTTTTACAGATATCAATGAATTCATTCTTCAAAACTATCATTGATTACCGAATGACATTCTTCGTCTCTGTGGCAGGAGCAGAGAAAAATGCTGAACGTTTTGTGTTTTCCAAAAACTTCTTAAAGACCCTCTTTACAACCCAAAAGAAATTCCTATAGTTATTCCTACGGTATGAATGTTCCTATCTAGTCATAGTAATAGGAGCAGAATTATCTCCTCCGATGACATGAAATCCCAATCTTTTGCGAGAAAAGCGCATTTTCGACTGTCAAAACTTCAAAAAAGTTCTGAAGATAATTCCAAGACAAAGACGTGATAGCTACAGCAAAATCCAGTTTAGGATCTCGGACTAATTATTTCTTGAAAGCCTTCATTGATAAAAAACGAATTTCTTCATAGTCCTTATCGGCCCCCATTTTTTTGACAAACATTTAATGAGAGTATAAATCAGTTTTTTCATAAACTACACCCAACGATTTGATCTCCACAAACTTTATTTGAAAAATATATCACGACATGTTTAGCTAACACAGTAGCTTCTTCTCTTCAAAAGTGATTTGAATGTATTCAATGTGAATGTATTCAAATCACTGTTGATGAAGCTACATGTCGTGGTATAGTGAAGATCGAATCGTGAGGCGTAGTTTATGAAATTACTATGGATCTTCATCAACTAACGGCCGAATCAATCAGAAAAAAAAATAAATCAGTTATAGCATACTGATGACAGAAAAATTATGTTTCCTTTCGTGAATATAGATTATTTTACAGTGGAATATAGGCCAAAAACATGACACAAATAGTGAAGATAGAGAGAGCTAGTGAAGTCATTATAGATGGGTCTAATGTTTTTGGCTGTGTATAACTATTCATAAAATATTCAGAGGAAGTTTATTGTCTCAAAATCTGCACACTGTCTAATAAGTTGTCCAATTTGGAGATTGTTTGCTAGAAATAATCATACTAAGTAATTGTGGAAGTCATTGGTAGGTATATTCAGAAGCAAATATATCAGCTTCTAATGAAGCTTCAAGTAACAAAATTCGAAGATGAACAACGGAACAGGCTTCAACATAGAGCTTTGAGGAACTCCAAACTGAACAAGCTATGTTTCTCATTTTGAGTCAATTAGCACAGCTCAAGGTTCATCATGAGCCAGTACGACCCTGGAAAGTCAGCGGTTAGAATGAAAAGAGTAAATTCATTCACGCACAACACAACTTCGTTAAATTGTTGCCAATAAAAGGCCTGACAAAATATTCTCGGCATATTATTGGTACGCGAAGCATGCGACTGGCCTCGTGTTGAAGATACAAGGTTAACCGATGACGTCAGAGTTCGACGACCGAATTTTCAAGGGGTCTCTCAAACTAATTTTGGTCATTGCAGAATTGCCGCAAATTAATACGAAACAATCGCCATTGCAGACGACATCCGCCGGCTCGTACTTTACGCAGAATTGCCATCAAGAGCGATATTGTTTCCAGACGTAACGATTATACTATTGGTTATAAATATTATCACAGCTGTTTTTAACGAGATATTTGATATGCGACTTCCTCTGCTTTTTTCTTCGACTACAACGACGAATTGTACCCCACACAGTGGTATTTCATTCAAGGAAATTCGCACACGTTTTTGCAACGTTCAAATAAAACTATGTCTAATGGAATCCCTGTGTTCTATTTTTGATATCAAAAAATTCTCCACTTCTTCTCTCACCCCGCTTCAGCTGCTGTTTGCAGTGAAAACTGAGTAATGGAAAAAGCCCTCCTATTCTTCAAAAATTGGGTTGTGACAGAGAAAATAATTTTCGACTGATTGACTGATGAGACTGATTGAACAAAATATAATCCTGTGAATACAGTCCTTCAACAGGTGTGAAGAAAGATATCTTCTCCGATGATCATAAGGGATAAAGGATAGTTAGTAATGAAGGATCATCAGTAAAACAAATTGATTTATTGATAGTTGACTAAATTGACTACAGCTATTTTCAATTCTGCAGGAAATGCAATGGGTCTGCTGTTAAAGGACTTGTTGAAGAATTAATAGTTCATGTCCATTCATTTTGAAAACATTGGCACTAAGGCCAAAGAGGCGACAAAAGGTCTTATTTCAAGCCTGTATTGATTTCAAAATTTAAGCAGATACTACACCTGTTATGTGCTTCTACACCTATATCAATCGTACATGTTAGGTTAGGTTCATTACATTGGATTCTTTGGAGATATTGATACTGATATGATTCAACTTGACACATGTCATTACACAATTACCCAATATTGAAATTTTTCTCCCAGCTATGTTTGCTATGGCTTTGAAGTAAAAACTAACAACAGAAAAGATGATAAAATTAGGAATTGGGGTTACCAGTGAGATGAATTACTTGTCTGATGACTGACTTGGTCGACTCCAGCTATTTTTCGGATAATACATTTAGCCTGTACGTCTGTAAATAAATTTTAAAAGAACATCAACAGTTCCTGACCATCTTTTTCATATATTAAGGTCTGAACAAATCTTATCGAGACTTCTTTCGTGCCCTTTTATATCCCCCACGTCATGCAGATAAAAGGTCAGGATATCCTTTAACTCATCTAATGACACTGATGTTTAATTTTTTCAAAACTAATAACAATTTTCACCTTGATT
This sequence comes from Leptinotarsa undecemlineata, assembly GCA_015342065.1. Classification (NCBI taxonomy): domain Eukaryota; kingdom Metazoa; phylum Arthropoda; class Insecta; order Coleoptera; family Chrysomelidae; genus Leptinotarsa; species Leptinotarsa undecemlineata. The sequence continues at coordinate 12,708 of WOGP01000676.1, read as the reverse complement.
ATTTATCAAACAATTCAGTTTAACCGATCTACCATGGAAAGTTTTTATCATCTACAAATAATTCAAAGAATATTTTCTTGAAAAATGAGGCAAAATTAACTGAATGGTTATAACAATTCAATTTAAATTTCGTTGTTGAGCTTTTTAGAAAATGATTTTTTTTTCAATTTTTCCGAAAGTAAACCTTAGATATTGTACATTAAAATTTACAAAAAAAAAATAAAATACTTTTTTAGGTAAATGGCCTTTTCAAAGATAAATATTTCATGAAATTACCTTATATTACCTTATTGCATCACAGGTGACCAAATTGTAATAGGCCGAATTTAATTTTACAGAAAAACGTACGTGACGCTACTTTGAAAATTTGCAAAATGGGTTGACAATTGCAGAAAAAACCAATTCCATAACTCCTTTGTTCCAACGACTTCAAGTTAATTGTTTCGATACATATTTTCCATAAATACCACCCACAGAAGAAATTGAACCTATCCATAAAAACCTGCCCAGAGCTACAACAGCGTTTATTTGATGAATCTTTAGTGAAAACCACGTCAAAACACGACTCTGTGGTCAGCTTAACCCTGTAAAACAAAGTCGGCGATCAGGGGGCTGCTGCACTTAGGAATTTAGTTCAATGCCTCTTTGGGCCACCCGCAGCTCATCCAGTACCGTACTCGCACCTACGTCCAGTTGAAATAGGCGAAACAGTGTTAAGTTTGGAAAAATTGCTATAGAACTTAAAATCGCTACAGGGTTTGAGTGAATTGTTGTAAATGAAATCTCAAAAGTTCCAGCCGATTCAGAGGGAGCTGAAAATTTTTGAGATACTACCATTCTAAAAGCAAGTATCCAAGAAGGGGAAATGGATAATGTAATTAATTATAAAAATGCTTTCAACCATGAGTAAAATCATGAAAGTTCAAGTTGAGAAGGTTCCTATGCAATTTGGATAATTATTCACTACTCGATGCAACTAGAATGCGGTAAACACCAAAGTCAGCTATTTACGATTGCTTTCAATCCGTGAACATTGAAACTGACAACAGAAACTCGACATACATCATCGATCGATGGAAAATATTTGTTACTCCATGTTGTGTGTATTCAGTTATGTACGAGGAAAGTTTGGTCATAGATTATTATAGTATTTAATCGCTACACTGATGATAAAAGAAATTAAGCTGTTGAACAACATTGTCGGACTACAAAGAAATCTTCATCTTCTGATGTCTTCTTCAACCAATTTCTGACAATTTCAACAAACCAACAATAAGTCCTGGCAACTAAGTATCTTTTCATATCATGCGGAAAATTTATAACTGAACACATATGAATGATGATAATTTCTCATATTTGACACAGCAACAGAAACACTACCGTTGATAGGTCGGTCGGTAGCCGGGTGGTACGACGTGGGTGCTTTGAGTAGGTATATGTACCGGGGATAGCACATTTGAAAATTGTGTATAATATTACAGATGTAAAATACATGTTCCTCAACTTTTGAGGTGACTTTATATCAGAAATTATAATTTGGACGAAAAAGTAAAGTGACAAATTTTTCCAATTAATTTCACGATCCGTCACTTTCATCTGATCTATTTTTACTATACTTCTTACAGCACTTATTGCATAAAAGCATTGAAAGCTTAAAGCATGAAAGTGTTTTCAAAACATACACCAATTTTCAGCTTTTTGCAAATTATTGTTAGTTGAAATGTCTATTTTACTGGACTATCTCGACCATTCGCGAAGGAAAAACGAGATACGCATCGAAGATCGGCATTAGGAAGCCTGTCTGTACCTCAACAGACTAATAAAATCGGCCGTGTGTTATGGCAAAACGCAAACACCCACCGCATTCTCGGTATAATAGTTACACAGAGAGAAGGCAACAATCAACAATGGATGTTTCCTGGGAAATTCTTCGAGTTTCTATTTTTTCAAACTGCGGTCCCGCCTGCGTTGATTTTTTATGTGTGGTTGTGGTGGGTACAATAACTATCAACTATTAGTCCAGGGCAACTATGTTTTTCAGCTCATGAAATTTATTTTTTCAGTAAAACTGTTTTCCGTGCTAAGAATCGCACGCTAACTGATAAGACCTCGCTGATTTTTAACGACTGCTGCATTTTTGCAATCATTTATAACGGCTCCTGCAATTTCCCAAAAAATTCGGTACGTTTTTCAATATCAAGTTTGAAATGCAATTTTTTTTTTAAATCCTCACATCAGATTTACAGAAAATATAATAACTCATTTCATCTTTCTATAGATGGATTCAAAAAAATTTCTTGACAATAAAATGAACTAAACCATTTACTCCAGTAATATTCAATAAAATGGAGGTCAATTGTAAAGCGAGCAGCAATTTTATCTCTATATGCTCTCTATATGGAAACGTTTGGTACAGACTTCATGAACATCAGTTTTGATGCATTGAAAATAAGGATATCTCCCCTTTCTGTATTTTCACTGTAATGTTAATATTATTGAAACAACCCTGTAACGAGTAATTATCCCCCGGTATTTGTTATTAAAGTATTGTTAAAATGATGTTGTGTAAACTCATCAGCTAAAAATAATTTCATCAATGAAATATTTAATAAAAGCCCTCCTACAATTAGTATAGAAATATTCTCAGAACCCCTCAATTATAAAACAACCAATAAATATTTAACACAAGATTGAGGGTGAATAGAGTTACTACGCCTCAACAATAGGTAATTTCACTGTTACCTGTGAAGACAAGCTACTTGATTGGTGTCCTAAGCAAATAATGAAATCCCTTCTCAGGTGGTTTTATGCCCAATAATCCAGGAAGAAGTCATTGTATTCACTAGTGATGATCCCAAGATTCTATTTGTCAGAAATTGTAGATAAACTACCTGTTTGAACAATAAACAATTATATCCTCCGCTGAACCAGATATCATCTAGAATAAAAGCTTTTCTTCCTTGAATTCAATTTATTTTCAATGACAAATGCTCATAATACTCCTATAATAATGGTACTCAACAAAAAAATCGTGAGTAGTTCAAGCAGTTCCACTTCCTCGAAATAAGTTCCCCCTTTGCTTCATCTGATTATCAAACAAAGTTATGAATTGGAGTTGAAATAACCTTCAATGGATAAGGTATAAAATGTGTACAGAATCGGAACTGATTCAGATATTCCAAGCAAGAAAGCCATTAATTTGAATTGTTTATTCAATTTCAAAGCAAAGTTTAGAAAAATGAATAGTTACTGACCAAAAATTATTTTAAATAGCATTACCGCCATGAAAAACTAAAAGTTTCGATTAAAAGTTTATCGATTTTTCTGTAAATCCTAACGCATTTATATTATCTGTATTATAATTCTCTTCGTTTTATTTGGAATGCTCTGACTTTTTCTCCATGTTCCATACAATCATCCAGATGGTTACAAAAAAATATGAACTTTCATTTCTTGATACATCAATCGTTTATCGAATATAATAGGTATACAGAAATCATTTTAATTTCTTTATACTTGTCTGATTATTGTACATGTCTACCATAGTATTGTGTGCACTATTCTTCCTAAGAAACAAATGAACCAAGGAAACAATGACATGTCTTTCTATTATCCTCCCATAGATGATATATAGATAATGACTTGATATGTAATTTTTTCTATTTCAAATGTAATCTAAAATGAATTATCAATCGTACTTTTGATCGTACTGAATCGTCAAGAATGTTTTCGTTCGAAAATATGAGTGAAAATTGATTTTCCTTCCTAGGTTCAAATTAATTTGAAAAAAGTTCCACGGAAAAATGTAGGGAATGAAAATCCACTGGAAAATTCAACTATGAGATGAAAATATAAAAAAGTTCACAAAGGTGTAATTATAGACGAAAAATTACCATGTTATTATTTTGAATGAACTGAAAGGAACATATACGTAAAAAAGTTCGTGGCAGACGAATATTTTCATATTTTCATTGTGCTGACGATTTCATCACATTTCATAGAAATCAAAGCTGACTTGAAAGTATTTTTCGAAAACTTTCAACATAATTTCTCTGTTTATTTAGCCTACTGATCTGAAATTGCTGAAAATATAAATGGTTTGTCCAACAAACAGTTCAAATATAATTCAGACTTTCGAACAATTGCGATAAAATGTTTAATATCCGTAATGAAAATTACTTGAATTTTTCCTGGCAACTTCGCCAAAAATTCGACTCTGCTGGTATTTATCGAGTGAGGGATACCTTAACATGGGTTTATATATTTTTCTTCTGGAAACTAGACGTTTCTAACAATATAAACTAAAATTTCAACATCTTCGGATTTTCGACAACAGAATATACTTTTGAATAACTTTTTTATGCCTCCTAAACGATACATCAAAAGATAGCCTCGTTTTACAAAAGTCTGAAATATAAATGAAACATTCTTTCTAGAATCTCAAGCACCATTTTCGAGTCTGTCCCCTATTAGGAAAATTATATTTTTTATATATTGTGTTTACCAATAAGAAATACAAAATTCATTACAGAATCTACAGAAAAATCTTACTTTATTCGATACGTTCAGTTTCACTCCATTTTTTTATCTATATAAGAAACAATTTGAAGAATGAAGATATTCTACTACCTTCATGGTGTCAATTTGTGAAATAAAATTTGTTTCTCATCACAAAACACTTCCCAAATAGTGCTGTGGGAGATTTTTCCAATTTTCATAGCATATTATACTAAAAATATATGAAGGGGATCATAATTCTTCAGGTATTTTTATTGCCGTAAGATCCTATTGGTGTTCCTGGTAATACTGAATTTCTTGGAGTATTTCATCTTGATTTACATTTTCCTAATTCGTTCATTTGTTCTTTCTTCCCATCTAATTAATATATTATTTATTACTATACACGTGAATTTTCTAAATATAAAGAAATGGACGGTTAGCAGTTTTTACAGATCTACAAGCGCTGTCATCACCAATATTTTCAACAAGTTATTAGCTTGATGGATATAACCTTCCATTATCTCGTTCGTAACCAATCAGTCATTTTTGAAATGTTTATCCAAACAGGCAATTTATAGTATTTGAATATCCTTTTAAAAATGCCCCAATTGATGAGGTTATTTCAAAAGATTACAACAAACCATCAAAATACACTTCCGTTCACTACTTGTTTAATGCAGCCTGAATGTAAGGGTGTTCTACAACTCTTCCACCCGATCTCTGTCAAGTTCTCCCTACAAACAAAAACCCATCCGAGCCCCTCGATTCGCATCAATCATCGAAATATATCGCGTATTGTTGATTCTAACCCGTTCAAAGACACTAGGCGGCCGGCTGGATTCATCCTTGACCATACTCCTCGCGTATTTGTTATGCTCTAGGTATGTTGTAAGACGCCGACAGAGACCATCTGAAAATACGCCATCGGCCGCGAATAGCCAGACAAGTGTCAGACGAGCCGGAGCAGTGTGGGAAACTGAACCATCGAAATCGAGAGTTTCATTCGGCTCTGGGGCCACACTAAGGTTGTGTGGTATTCGCGGATCAACAAGACAGAGGCGGCGCCCATGAAGGGCTTTCCAGTTATTCAGGAAGTGATTTATCGAACGAAAATAAGTCACTGGTTTGTCAGAGAGAATTGATTCGCGATATCAGACCGACAATAATAATAATGATAATAGCTTAACCATAAACGAAAAATAAAACGAACAGAAAAGAAAACTAATTATAATTACCTACTTCAAGTACATGTTAGCAATTCTAATAACCTTATGAAGGTTAGTGAAGAATAAATCACCATGGGTACAAATGCTATTGAAATGTGTGCACATAACATATATTGGGAATTGAGCATAATGTTAGTTCTTGCTCTGAGAGGTCTAAAAATGGATCGAGATCGTGAAGCTGACCGTGGTACATTGAAGTTGATTTGTTGAAGAATTTTTGGACAGTCAACTCACTCATTCACTAACCTGAATAAAAATATGAGCGACACACATTTTCTGCGATGCTCTAAACTAAAAAGTTCCAAACGTTCATATATGACATCATTACTGATACCTCTCTCAGGGTAAGAACCATCTATTCTGAAAATTAGAAATTTACAAAACTTTATTTGAACTTTTTCAATAGATATGTTATGAATCTCATATAATAGAATCCAGACTATACTTGCATATTCTATCTTCGAACGTACATAGGTGAAATACAACTGCTTTATGGCTTTGATATTATGAAAGTTTCTGCAATTTCTAATAATGAACCCATAAGCTCTGAGAGATTCTGAAACTTTTAGTGAAATATGTCCACCAAATGTTAATTTATGATCGAATATTACCCCTAGGTCTTTGACCTCATTACATCTCAGCAGATCTGAATCCTGTATTACATACGGGAATGTATAAACCTCTATTTTTCGACTATAACTCAGTAATTTACATTTTTCCACATTGAGTTTTAATTTATTATTGTTACACCATGCAACAAGAAATTCTAATTGAGATTCAAGATTTACAAATCACCTACTTTCTTAATTATAGAAAATAATTTCAAGTAATCTGCGAAGCATAATCGCTCACAAGCTGAACTTTCATATACGTCATTAATAAACAATAAAATGAAAAGAGGACCTAGGTTAGAGCCCTGAGGCACACCAGAAGAAGCTATATATGTACTAGATTTATAACCGTTATAGGAGACGAACTGTTTTCTACATGTCAGATAGGATTGCATCAGCTGACAGGCCAGTACTCGAAAAACCAAAACTCATCAGTTTATTGAGCAAGATATCATGATCGATGTTATCAAAACTTTTAGAGAAATCCCTTTATATAACATCAAATTGGCCACTGTTATCTAATATCTCGGAAATAAATTGAGTAATAATGACTATATTTGTAACAGTAGAATGCTTATTAACAAATCCATGTTGATATTGACATAGTTGCCGTTGAACAGAAGCATATATGCGATTATATAAAATAATCTCAAAAATCTTAGAAAACATACATAAAATAGATATGGGAATGTTTCAATGTTAACTTAAAAAATATTCACACAGTAATTACTGATGTATTCGACAATGAAAGTAATACATGAAAATCGATCAGTATATACCACGACACAGTAAAATAAATATTTACTGAGATATGGTACAAAACCAAATGACATCAAAACGGACAAACTTTTGAAACAACCTAAGCAGCAGCATGGTCCTACTGCTGACTAACCTCTGTGAGAAATTTTGCATAAATGTTTGTCGAATTTAAATCGATTTTCAGCGTGGTATTAGCCGGGGAAGTAGTTGTTTTCCAGCAACCATTTACAAGAACCTATGGTATAGGTACTTTGGGAAGAGTTGAATATGAACATTTTCTCATTATAGACCAAGTTAACCTGACCTAATTACCAATTTAATCCGAGTTTGAAATCAGAAATATCAAAAATGATCAATGCTACATTTGCGTACATTCCAACTGATGAGATATTTGTTAACTGACAGATTGGCAAAAATCCAATTGATAGAGTTGTAAAGGGCCAACTGGCAGATTTGAAATGTGTCGAACATCATATTCAAAAGTGTCAATTGACAATTCCCAATTGATGAATTTATTTGAATTTATTGCACTGGTACCAGTTTGCCGTTATAATATTTCAGAATTTAGAATTTTCAAACCTGCAGTAATTTTCAGATAATAATTTCAGTTCATTCTGAACTTCATACAACATTCTAAACTATAGAAGTAAAATGCTCCAGATACTGAATTGATATTGAAAACATCCAAATCTCGAGCACAGTTTCCGAAATGCACGCCACTGGTTCTTCCATGATCGGTGTAAGTGGTCGGGCGTTGAAAGAAGTTAAGTAGTCTCGCAATCTGATTTTAGCCCTCGGGATGATGAAACAAAAAGAACCGGAAGAAAATCTTTCACAAAGAAAAATGTTGCTTTGTGTAAAACCACAAGAATGAAAAAAGGATGAGCTAGTAGATTGAATAATGTAATAGAACTAGATGTTCTGGATAAGGCTTCCTGGCTTTATATAGTTTTACTGATAGAACAATAATTGGTTTTCCTGGAGATTTTCACAATCTGAAAAACAAATTATGATGAAGAACTTCATACAGATGTGAATTCAATGTATATTTCATCCATTAATGAAAACAATAAGTATGAAAATGCATTTGTAGTGTTTGTGTTCATCGCGTTCGTGCTCGTAGAATATGTGAAGCGGAACACCTACAAGAAGAATTGGATCATCTTCAAGTGGATTCAAGATCGAATGGATACAATGTAACTGCAATCAACAAGGCCATGAAACTAAAGACTTCCACAAGTCAAAATCGGGAGGAAACTCAAACGGTTACACGTGCATTTCCACCGTACATCCCTAGGGTTACAGACAGAATCGGAAAAATCTTAGGGAAGCATAAAATAAAAATAGTGTTCAAGCCCATCAGGAAAATACAACAAAGCTTGAGATCTGCGAAAGACAAAAGAGATCCCTATCAGCTACAGGGGTATATCGTATACCTTGAACCTGCGGAATAGTTGTAGATTAGGTCAAGTAGACAAATCGGCAGTAGCGGAGTACGCACTTATCGGAGGATATCACACGATACTGTTTGAAGACGTGAAACTATTTTCCTTCGATCATAAATACCACACTTGGCTTGTACGGAAAGACATAGAAATACATTAACTTACGAAAAACTACAACACAAAAGAGGAGGCGGTAACGCTTAACCGGATTTGGAATCCTATACTGAAATATGCCAAAGTGGCAACAGACCAATGCAATGGTACGTCAATAATACGTAATATGATTTCAGCCAATAGCAAAGCATCAACAAGAGAGCCTGAGTACCTGTGTCACCATAAATACAACCTACGAACTAGAAATCCAGAGTCATCGGTGAATCATCAAGATGAATGAACCCCTGAAGAAGCCAGCTACTCGTGCTGACAAAACGTCAGGATGCAGTTCCAAACTACGGCGGCCTTCAAATCCGAATGGAGATAGTAGCACAGAAAGTACAAAATTTTCAATAACAACATCAGTTTTCATGGAAACTTCGTGGAAAGTATCCACTGTAACTATTATTGAAGTATAATATACATACATGAACCACCTGCCTCCTTTGATGAAGTTAGGCTAGTCATTCATGTACGAGAGAAAAAAAAGAGGTCCGAGTATACTCCCTTGTGGGGTCCCTAAATAATCGTTTTTTTTTCTTGCAAAATTATGTACCAATGTCATTATAGCTTTTTAGATGTCTTATGAACGAAATCAGCCAAGCATTTACCCCGTCTCGAATACCCAATGCATCCAAGTCATTTCGCAATATGTGTGGATTGAGAACGGGATAAGTCAAAAAATATTTATATCACACAATTATGCCGCTCAATGTTATTCATTTAGGGATGGCGTTTCAGCAATCGGTGGTAGATTTCAAAGCTAGTCGTTTTCAACAAACCACCTCTGGAGTCAAAAACAAAAGATATCTCGTATGCGCTTCCATATGGGACAGAAACGAATGTCCTTCGATGAAAGTCTACAAAAAATTCAAATTGGATATAAATAATGGAATATACAGTTCAACCATTGGTACAGCAAGCGCCGAACGTGATGGCGGGCCCGCCTCCATTTGCACAAACTCATTTGCAATGTAACCCCTAATACAGCTCTTGCAAGACATACAAATGCACTGTACAGAGGCGTATCATTACTTGTCCTCCAATGCTGTTAGCGTTTGGCATTGTCTAAATAATTTGTGGTGTTTATAAAAAACTGTCATGGTTTAACAAAAAACCAGTTATCAGGAGTCAGGAAATAATTTTTGAAGTGTTCAATTATTCAAATTCAATTCAACTTTTTATTTTGTTCTGCTTGTTGCCCGCGGCTTCGCTGGTATAACATTTAGTTTGTCACATTAAGTTTCGGGTCAGACCATTTTGAACATATAGTTAAAATGCTTTTTTATTAACCCAAAACCTCAGGTTTCTAACTTCAAAACTGACGAAATTCAATATAACCTTCAAACCCTTATTTCTCCCCTTGGGGGTGGTAATTCCTGATTCCCTTCTTTGATGCTTATACGCTATACAAAGAAACTACTTGAATATTTCCTATTGATTGACTAACATCCTTATGTCAACGTATAGCCGAAGCTACTGAACCTAGAATCTTGGAATAGGTAGGAAGGTTTTTTTATAGCATAAATAGTCATCAAGAAAGGGATTCCGAAATTTCCACACCCAAAGGGAAGAATAGGGGGAGATCAACGATTTTATAGAATTTCCTCACTTCAGAAGTTTGAAACCTGAAGTTTTGAGTTAATGAAAAAATATCGTAACTTTTTGTTTAAAATGATCTGCCACGAAACATAATGGAAGAAACCAATTTCTACGCACGCGAAGCCGCGGGCAACGTCTTATAATTTAAATTTTTACGTTTAAAATATAGTGACTAAAAAATATATGCCAACTGCACTAAGAAATGAATAGCTTCGAGAATCGAATTGGGTTAACTAAAAAAAATCCGCAAAAATAACGCAAACGTCTACAACGTCTGTCCTCATGCGTCTGCCGATGTTCCGATAACATTCTCGGCGATGGCGCGTCATTGCTCAAACCGACCCTCTGCCTCCGCGCATCTTTCCCGTCATCTTACAGAAGACGCGACACCTAATCTGCGTTACGTCAAGTTAATCTTATCGTGATCACTTTTAAATGATTCGTCCAAATTACTTAGTGTTAATGAAAAAGTTAACCTACATTAAATACTTAAAAGACAATTTGTAATATATCTCAGTTGGTACGGTTAAATAACACATCCATTCAAGGTTCATTGAAAACTGTATTTTTCAAAATGATATTCCCAATCACAGAGTCCTGTCCAAGCAGATAACTTTTTTATAGGCACATGTATCGCAGAGATTTCTACACTAGGAAAAATAGGTTATTCTATCTTTACATTACACAATTGTATCAACTTTTATAAGAATTTGACAGATATTCTGAAATGTACATTGCTTTCGCGGACTTTCATTCAGAACTATTCAAGATAAATAATATTACGATAAATTATCTTCATGTAACTCCAACGGTATAGGCAGCGCACGTCATGATACACAAAACCCTTGTAGCCTATAGGTTATTCAGCATGTAGCCTATAGGATGTATACTCTATATTAATGTAAAGTTTCATCTAAATCCGTTCAGGCATTTGGACATCAAAAACCCACAAACGTACATACATACATTAATTCATCCTCAAAAACTTTCATAATTGTAATATTGAGATAGTAGTATATATTAAGATTTTCAATAAAAACCATCGAAAGAGTGATTGAAGAAGGAGAGCAATCAATTTTTGTGAATAACGAAGAAGAAAATTTGTTTCACCGTAAGAAAGAAGCGGCCTAAAAGAGCACTAGTAACTGATACTCCCGAGTATGAGTATATCTGTCAAATCTACATTAACCAAAACGCACATTCGTGTCCTCCCCCGTGCCACAATTTAAAATCCCACCGGAAAATCCAATATATGTGTAGTAAAATCCCATCTCCCTCAATTAAATCTCCTTGTTTTATGTTGATATACGCTTGAAAGTGTTGTACCCCTGCTAAATTGTCGGTTTTTTACTGATAATAGCATCGTACGTCAGGCTAATGGCCATTTTCAACAGTTTAGACAGCGGTGAACGCAGTTTCAAAATTGATGTTTCATAATGCTGGCGTTGAAATTTTCAATAGCCCTGCTTCAGTCATGTTGTTCGTCACTTCAAATGATTTTAAATTTCCATATATTAAAGTACCACATTTAAGTGGATTATTGTGGGCATTCTTTCCATATTAAATATTTCATAATTTTCAGTATTCGATAAATATAAATAATCTGTAGGTATAAATAATATGTAGCAATAATTATCCATGAAGAAATGAAAGAGTAATATATTCATATTGCAATGTTTACAGATTTACACCTCAATAAACTTCACGAGTGTCTAGAGAGAGGCTCCCGAGCAATACTGATTATCAATAATTCTAATAATAATATAGAAGAACTGAAGATGAACTTGGGAAATATAGAAGTGATGTATTGAAATTGAAATTCTGCAGTGTTGATATATTCACACCTCAGTGAACATCACAAGTGTCTAGAGACAGTAGCTAGTTTCTGCTCCCGAACATTACTGATCAATAACAATTCTAATCATATCATAGAAGAACTGAAGATGAACTTGTGATCCACATGTTTCGACTCGCTAAGGTCTCATTAACTTTGATATCATATATTATTGGCCAAACGTCGAGATCGTGCGATTTGAACCCCTTAGACTTTTTTTGTGGGGTTTTCTCAAGTCTGTTCAGCATACCATTATAACAAAACCACAGCATCACATCACATAATTATTGACAGCAAAATGAATAATGTTCGAGTATTGTCAGCAAAGGGTATTTCAGGATTGAGTTATTCGAGTCAATACTAAATATAACTGGTAAAAAAGAAATATTGCCTACTCATTATGGATACTATAGTTTGATTGGTTATTTTTTTTTTATCAAACTGAATCTGTAACCTGAGTTAGTCAACAATGTATGCAATACACAAAATATAGAATATATTGATAATGAACAGCCAAGCCGTCTGAACAATATAAATGAATGACTTAAACTTCTGCGCCACGAACTGAAATATCCAAA